>JACCGJ010004584.1:0-106309 GCA_013407085.1 Atriophallophorus winterbourni
AACTGACGGCTCGCCGATCACCAATCTTAGTAGACGCTTAGAACGATGGGCTGACCACTTTGGTGCTCAGTTCAGCCAGCCACCTCCTCCGACCTCGCCGCCTGAGACACCGATTTGCACGCCTTGGCCCGTTTCCTTAGCCGCTCCTGATCTCCAGGAGGTGAGAGAGGTAATTCGAGCACTGAAGCGCCACAAGTCACCTGGTCCTGACGACCCCCACCCGATTTTGTTTAAGGAGGGAGGTGATCTTGTGGCAGCGGAGTTACGTGATTTGTTTACCAGAGTATGGGCTGAGGAGCGGGTCCCGGCGTCATGGGGGTGAATCGACGGTTATCCCAATCTTTAAGAAGGGCGCACGGAATCTGTGTTCCAATCATCGTGGGATATCCCTGACTCCTGTCGCGTCTAAACTCCTGGTTGCCATCCTCCTTCGTCGGCTATCGCCCATTCGGGAGTTACGTTGCCGTGAGGAACAGGCTGGATTCCGCCCGGGGCGAGGATGCGTGGATCAGCTTTTTGTCCTGCGACAGTTATTAGAGCACAGACACCTGTACCGGCGACCAACCATCGTAGCTTTTCTGGACATCCGGGCCGCGTTCGACTCGGTGGACAAAATTACTCTTTGGAACTGGTTGCTTAGGAGTGGCATCCCTCCTAAGTATGTCGCCATCTTGAAGGAGCTCTATTCCCATTCATCAGGGAGGGTCAGGGTCTACGGCAGCCTATCGCCGGCGTTCCTCACAACCAGTGGCGTGCGCCAGGGCTGTCCGCTGTCCCCATTCTTGTTCAACTTTGCGATCGAGGATGTCCTCCAGAATGCTCTCCGTAGCTTCACTGAGGGTGGGATCGAGCTACTTCCCGGTAACCGTGTCACTGACCTTGATTATGCCGATGACATTGCTTTGCTTGGTGATGATCCGGTGTTCCTACAGAATGCCCTGAACCAGCTAGCATTGGAGGCGTCTAGGTACGGATTGCACTTAGCTCCAACTAAGTGTAAGGTTCTTCTTCAAGATTGGGATGGGTTGCAGCCCACTCTGACGGTCGATGACCTCAGTCTGGACTGTGTGGAACAGTTCACCTATCTTGGTAGCTGCATCACGGCGGGAGGAGGGCTGGAAAGTGAGATCGGCTCTCGCATTGCGAGAGCTCGCTTCGCGTTCACTAGTTTAGGTCATCTCTGGAAGCGGTCTGACGTGAGTTTGAGACTCAAGGGGAGAGTTTACCTGGCCTCAGTCATGTCGGTCTTGCTTTACGGGTGCGAGAGCTGGGCAGTTCGCGCAGAGGAGCTCCGGCGCTTGGAGGTGTTTGAACATCGATGTTTACGGAGGCTTGCACGAGTGTGGTGGCAACACCGCACTAGCAACGTTGAAGTGAGGCACCGTGTTCTAGGTGGGGACAGCCTGATGCTACGAGACCTGATCGACCGTTCCCGTTTCCGCTGGCTAGGGCATGTCTTGAGAATGAAGCCTGAGCGCCTACCCTTCCGCGCGCTGCGTGTGTCGGTTGGCCCAGGCTTGCTGCGGTGTTCAGGTGGACAACCGCTGACCTGGAAGAAGGCCTTAAAACGCTTGACGTCGGGTTTAGCTCGGGTCGGACGAACGCGGCTTCCTGGGTGGGGTCCCAGGGATAGTGAGTGTCTGTGGCTTGACACGCTGTCGACGATGGCTGAGAACCGGCAACAGTGGAGAGAGTGCATTCTATTTTGTGTTCCCCCCTCAAATTTGTTAAAAATATCAAAAAAATCAAAAATCGACATGTGGAACAATGGACAAAAAATCCCCCTCATATTGTACCTTTTTTCTTTCTTTTTCTCGTGCATTGCCGGGTGGCACTTTTCATTTTTAAATGATTGGTGTAAATAATATATATATATGACGTGGCTTCAAACTGAAGCTGTTTGTGCAATTTTTCCAGTGTATCGAAACGTTCTGTTCTTGGTCCACTCCCTATGAAGGCAAACAGCAGAAGTTGGTCTTGATCTGAGCCATAGAAAGTGTACACCTGCAGATATTTTGTTGTAATACTTTTCTGCTTAGTAATATGATAAAAATTATGAAAATTATTCTCAATTAACCATACTGGATTTCATCGTTATTTTCTTATTTCAGCTCTTCCCTTCACTGTCCCAAAATTTAACATTGTGATAATTTTTCCGAATGTCATATGGATCAGTTGGAACACCCAACTTCCGTTCCGCCTGTAGGAACACCTTCCAAACGAGCCACTATAACTCGGTTCTTGTTATTCCCCTTTCAAAAATTCCGCCGTAATCGCAAACCCCCCAATGTGTTAGCATCCGCGGACGAAAACTCACTAAACACACGTTCCCTTTCGCCCACATCTGATTCCGATGCTCGTGCCGGTGGTGGCATGTATGAGGAAGATTCCGTTTGCGGTCGATCGCGACCAATGGATATTAAATCGAACGGTCGTTTGGTTAATGAATCCGGTAAGCCCTTGTCGGTGCTGTATTTGCCCATAAACAAGTTTTGGGTTATTGGGCTTTTATTCTTTTGTTGATTTAGCTACTACCTAGTACACACAATACATACCGTAGATAAAGGCTTTTCGACGGTTTTCATGCACGATCTAATCACCCGAAAGATCAAAACATGAGTAAACTAGACACCGAAATAAAACAGGATTTCAAACACATGTTTATCCTATTCGGTCAATTACCGCTCGTAGCTAGTTTTCAAGGTGGCCTTCTTAGTCCAAGTTTTATTGTCCCATTCTACTGCGAATTAATGAATCACTTTTAGCTATATTTAAGAGTACAATTGTCTAAAACTGATTGGAATATGTTTGGGTTCGATCGTTTGTTCACGGTGTAAAGAAATTTGAGTGCAACCGGTTAGCGTAAGTTTGGGGTAGCGTTTCACTTATGAACGGAAGCTTCGCCAGACCAAGGGTGATATTCAGAACTAGGAACATGACTGTTTGTATGTATAAAATAACAAGCTCCTTTTTGTGGTGGGGTAGAAACAGTGGTGGTGGGTTGACTTCTACTCAGTCATGTTCCCTGACTATCACCCTTGGTCTGTCGAAGCTTCTGTCAAAAGTGAAACGTTACCCAACACTTGCACTCAAAATTTTTTGTAGTACAATTGTCTAATTTTGATTTGCAGCGCCTAGTATATTTTTGTCATTTATCTGATCCTGGAACCTTCACCACATTTTTCAACTACCAGGTGCCCAAATTAATCTCATTTGTTTGCATGCAAGCTTGGTATGGTATGGTATGAAAGCACAAGCCTGATCCAGGCAAAGTGCCGCACAGTCAGAGACTGCACGTGGGCTAAGATACTGTCAGGTTGCCCAGGTCTAGACAGATATGAGGAAGAAAAAAGAACAAGAAATGGTAGTGAGACTCCAGCCTGTTTCAGCATGCAGCTCACTACCGTTGTCCAATCAATTTAGCACGATATTAGCCGCACAGCACATAAATGCTGCACGATTGCACATCCGTGCAAGCTTGACTCGTCAGAGAGTTTACTTCAATCAATAATCTGCGCAGATACTGATGGCCCACTCTGAATCACCTTCAACCGAGGATCGATGTAATACTCATCCACTTACTTTCGTTGAATTTTAGTTGGGCGTGTTATCTTTAATAACGGTTTTCTTTCAGTGTTTAGGATCCACACTACTGTCGACAAAGTTACTGCCTGTGCGCTGTTTCGGGACTGACGGGAATGTTACAGCTTCCCTCAAACTCTGCCGCATTGGTCCCCACCGTTGTTTGCTTCGCCTATAGTAAAACTGAGTTATCGGTTCTGTCTTAATCTGTTTGACAAATTGAAAGCCTTTATGTGAAGCCCTTTATTTCCTGTCCGGTTCTCACACACAAGGTAACGGTCGATCATCTCCTGTTGGCATGCTTGAGTATTGCTGGGTGTCAAAAGTATCGTTTGAAACAATTGATTACAGTCACTTGCTTTAGTGGTCCACAAATCGGAGGAGACCGTTTAGAAATCTTTGTAAAAACAGTTTTTGCATGGTAATTCTATAGCAGATCTTGACCTTCATATGATGCAGTATCCCGGTTTGACATTCCCCAGCTACTAAATAATCGGTGTGTACTTATTTCATATTACGAGCAAAGAAAGTGCTTCTGTAAGCCTGAATTTGTGAAGTTCATTGGGTTAACGGAATAACAAGCAAGGCTTTTGCCAAATTAATATTGAAATTATACCGAGACTCCAGCGTGTTTTCGCATACTCTACGAATGTTCTTCTTGCAAAGAGGAACTGTACCCTCTTCTGTTTTTGGTACAAACGGCTTCGATCCATCATAAGAGTTATCTGGTATAACGGGTCACTGAAATAATGGTAAAGTGTTCTATGAAGTTTGCGTCAGTCCTTTCATTTTGCTTATGCGTCTTGATCACGTCCGATGCCAAGATCTGACATCAAAAGCTGTTTATGTTATATCATCTCGCAGACGAATCACTTCCGCATGATTGGACCAACCACGCACCGACACCGAATGGCAACATCCACGCTGCTGAAGGAGATAATGTTATTTTACGTAAGTTGAGTAGTTTCTCATTCATGATGCGTTTTATGACTCTTTTTTCACTCCATGCCCCATTGTGTTCTAACTTTAGGCGCATTGGGTCGATTCAGTCAAACGTTACGTGTCTGTTGTTCTTCTGGCCTGTTAAGCTACTCTTTAACTCACACCTGCTGATGTGTATTTGGGCCGTTCTATATCAAAATCCGGTGTTCCGTTAAAACTTCCAACTCTCACTACCTTAAGCTCCACGATTGGCCACAGATTTTATAGCTCATTCCATATACCTGTCAACCACTGTATCCTTAAATTGAGTGGGTTCTCACGGGATTATTCGACGTTTGTCCCCACCACTAACTACCATTTTAATTTGAAGTTCGAACGCCTAACTTTCACTTACTCCGTGTGTGCATGTCTACAATTTGACTGGAGCGGTCCTCCTGATTTATACCGTATAATATTTTCTGGAGTCCATGCAATCCAAATGACGGTACAAACTGATTTGTTGGGTTAGCAATACGACGAAACATGTTGGAATTGTAAGTGTGAACTCGTTCAATGCTGCGTGAAAGAAGTCTGATCTGGATTCGCTTTGGATCAGTTGCGCTGCATATTAATCGCTTGATGAGTATTGTTTTCTCAGCAGAACTGCTGCGTCTATGCCTGTGGGTATTTCCCGGTAAACAGCACTGTATCTTTGTCCAATACGTAATAATAGATTGCATCCTCATCAGCCTGCTGTGTTCCACTCGGCTGTTGCTTACTCTCGAATTTGTTAACACGAAGTGGTACAGTTTATATACGTGCACTCTCTAGACATGCTGTCACAGTTATTTTACGATTTTACACCGGGATATGTTAAGATAATTAAGATTAAGCTCATTCTGTTCGATTTTGCGAGGATCGAAACACGAATTCCCCGTGTGAACGACCCTACACGTTTACAGCGATGTACGTCTGTTTGAAATTAACCTTTCTCCTTGGGTTTCCTTTGCTTTATAATCATTCAATCGATCCGCGACTTATTTGAGCGACCCGTTCCCTTTCGTTCTGTCCGAATTGAAAGAATTCTTCATTGTGTATTTCGATGTTTTGTCTACCTACCTAAACATAAACATGACATTTAGCTGCGGTGGCTTTCTCTAAGCGGATGTTTTCGACAGCTTGCGCCATCCCGAGTAAATGAATGCCACACTGTTTAAAGTTCAATTCTAGTCTGACCGGGGCACTCGTATGGATTGTTGTATTGTGCGACAAGTGAAATCGATAATACTTCGACGAATTCACGTGTCGGATGCTGCAAATATCCCTTCACTATTCTTACTAGTTGTTTCGCAGCTATCCGTGTTAACTCGAAATGTTTATCTTATCAATATTGCGTAGCTTTGATATTTTACTCCAGCAGACTTCTGTGTTGCACTTTGGGTGTGATTTTGAGCTGCTTGCAACTCAAACGATTTATCGATAAACCAGTCTTGACTGTCCTCCTTATCGTGTAGTTACGTAACGATTAGGACGGGGAAGGTTTTGACAAGAACCGAGCGATTTTACGGAAGGCTTTTGAATATATTCAGTCACTATAGTGTCTCCTACCATCGGACCTTGACAAGCAGGCCTTCTTTAAGCAAGCGCAATGTATGGTGACCTTGTTTATTCGCTGAATGCCATGTATAAGATTGCACTTGTGTACGACGCTACTGCGAAGTTCCCCACACCGTGTCAGAAATGTAGCAATTAAAAGTGGCAGCGTGTTTGTTGTCAGTGTATTCCTGCGCTGGGTTGGTTGTTTGGAAAGTCCTATTTATAAATAGTAGCTCTCAAACGCGACCCGCAATAAATGAAGAAACCGAATGTTACTAGACTGTGTGACCTGAGAATCTGTTTTTGTTTTTATAATCAGATTGGCATTCGACGTCTCATCCACCAATTAAATTTCCTTTCCCCTCAAAATAATCTATTGAAACTCGCTAATGAACTATGCATTTTTATTTGTTGCTGCTGATTGGATTAAGTGCAATTAACCGTTTCATGAGTGAAACGCATTCCTTCGGCGTTTCGGATCTCATTCAATAGGAAGCATTTTCACACTTGCTGAGGAGCGTAGAGTTCGAAAACCGAGTTTCATCTTTTTTCTAACGAGCGCCTCCATAACAATCATTTAAATGTGTTTTTGGAAAATGTATAAGTGTTTCCGTCATGCAGTTGTCATAAGAAGGAAAAAATAAATGTTATAGAAAAGATCGAACTTCTCTATATCTTCCTGTGGAGATGTTGCTTTGGGATTCTTTTGTTTTCTTACGCACGGAACCCGACACCACAGGATACCCATTTCACACTTTCACATACAGGGAACCGACAGCAAAGTTCCCGTGATTACTTTTGAATGTGCCAGGTGAAGCACTGTAAATTTGGTAGACTCGCTAGGTGTAATACTTCCTCGATCACAAGAGATTGATGAATGCGTAAATTTTGGCTTAATGTTATTTTTTACAACATCCTAATTGGTTTTCCCTCATTTCCACATAGATTCTAATGTTTCCCCAACAATCCGGCGACGTTTTCCTGGCGCGGTAGCGGTATTTCCCAGTGATATGCTGCATCATTCCGCTTCTACGCCTAGTCCAGCATCCAAATCTCCGGAGGACGCCGTGGTCCCTCCATCGAATGTATCGATCGCCGACAGCGGAATGGCGGAAGAATCTCGTAAGTTTATTTTTGAGACGTTAACTGACAAGCATTTTCTTAGCGTGGTCGTGTTTCCGCACGTGATTTCAAGAACATTGTTTTAATGATTAACTTTGATGCACACTTGTTCGTTCCACCCATTTAGAATTTGCATAATTGTCATCTGTTGGCGTGTTGGTTGCTAGTTTTGATGAGATGGGACCTCAAAAAGTTAAGCTTTCATGTTCTTGTTTAGCTCCTGTTGCCTCTGTAGATCAGGTCACCTTCACAACATTACTTACTTTACTTTTGTGCGACTATCTCCTCCTGGAGAATGAGTCGGCTTCAACGAAGAGTCTTGTGAATTTGGGTTCAAAGCGGCGTCCCCAGCACCACTAGGCGTTTGTTCGAGTCAGCTTCTCTAGCCTTTGCACAACCAAGTGCGACCTTCAAAGCAGCGGGGAGTTGCTAGAAAGACGTGGTGTGCATCAACTAACCATTTGAATTTGCATGATTATCATCTGTTGGCGTGTTGGTTGCTAGTTTTGATGAGATGGTACCTCATAATGATATGCGATACTCGTCTTATGGTTGAGGGAATTCTGTTGTGCAATCGTGCACTTCAAATGCTAGATCTTGCGAATTTACACCTGGAAATCAAGCACGTTTAACCACCACACGACCTTGGTATTGTGGGAAAAGGAAGTGACTCCCTTTATTAATTGGGAATTCAATGTTGCGTTATGTTATTCAGCTTGTGTTAGATGATGTGCTGGAGTTTGGCTGAATAAATGTTAAGGGCTTGGAAGAAAAATGATTTACATGTATGTTTTCGCCCTGCTAGTTTACACCAGATACCATCGAAAATACTGATTCGATCTAAATCTCCTGTACGATTCTTCACAACGTGTCACAGACACGTGAATAGAACATTTTAACGATATCTGAAGCCATAGTGGTCAAATATTTGAACCAAACTTTCTACGAACGACTGGTTCGTAATCCTTGACTACGATCGAAATGTTTCGCGACACTTGGACACGGTTGCGTAACGCCATATCTATCAGATCAACTCACCCTTTACATTTCGACCTTATTACCTTATTTCTCAAATGTCTTGCTGTTTGTTTGCCAACTTTTTGCTGGGAAACATTCAAAACTTTGGCGCACGGGTTTTTGCCGGTTATATCATACCATATATTCCCACCCGTACTGAGCTGCATGTCGAAACACGCTAGAGTCTCACTACCATTTTTCTTCCTCATGTTTGTCTAGGTTTGACAACCTGACAGTATCTTGCCCCACGTACATACATACTACTCTGCCAGGATCCAGAATTGTGCTCTAATACATTTTAAACTTTGCACAGCTGTGGAAACCTCTACATCGCCACACCCTGTCGTGCGTGTTATGGGCGATATGTCTTCCCCTGTAATCTCCACGGATCAGACTACTCTCTTTCAACGAGCGTTGGACAATCATGACGGGGATGAACAACCAGCCACACCCCCTGCATCCAAACCCAAGCGACAAAATCGTCTTCATGGCTTTTTCACTTTCAGAAAACCCTCACGTGCAATTGACAATTCCGGCAGTAAGCGGCAGAGAATTAGTAAGAACAATTCAATCAACATCACTCCTCGTTCACCAACCTTAACCGTGAACAAAGCTCCACAGCTTGACCACGATTTGGAGTGAGTTATATCGGTGTTTGCCCCACGTGTTCGTTTAGATATAATTTTAATATACTTCCATTGTAACACGGTCGTTGCTGTGTTTTTCGTTTGCTTTTTCACGGATTGTGCAGCACTTTTATACCACGACTTCTTCATATTATGACCACCAACGCTAACGAGCTGCATGGTGGAATACGCTGAGGTCTTACTAATGTTATCCGTTTTTTGGTGTGTTAAGGGCCGCGTAACCTTGGAATGCTTCGGTCAACTTGCATGCTAGGCAGTACCATATATTACCTGATTCTAAGTGTGCGCTTAAAATTTATACACTTGTTCCTATAGTCTGCAAATTTTTGTTCTAAACGAATTAAGCCACAACGATTTAATAGAAACTTCCTGTTCATCACGACTTGTCAGAAATCTTACAACTAACTGGTATCATATCACCAGGCATCATATGGATAAAGCAAAGTTGATATTACTGTTCGTTCTATTACATCTTTGTAGCCTTTGCCTATTCCGTGCTACCAAACTCACGGAAGGGACTCCACTTGTTTTTCTCCCAAAACGTACCTTGTTCAGCCTTAACTTATACTGCAGTCTCTAGAATTACTCTACTCTACAACGTATTACTCACGCGGTTTTGTTTAATCAGTTGCCACAGTCACGCACGTCTTTTTCCTTTATTGTTAATTTCATTCGATCAAAACGACCGGGAATTAAGGTTGTATCGAAACGTATGTCTTCTAAAGGGGATTGAGGCATTCATTTCAGTGCGGTCATACCGTGTGGAAGTTTGTTGGTTGATTTATTCACAGATGAATAAACAAAACTGTTTTACACGGGCCCTTAGCAAGACGATTGGCAATCAACAATCGCGAAAAACGGGTCACACTACCTTTTCAGACTTTGTAACGGGATCCGAAGGAAGCAAGCAAATTTTTATGAGCTTGGATGGCTGATATGACCGACTCTCGTCTCACATTCAAATGGTTTGGGGCAGGTTCTGCTATCGTCTACGGTTTTCTAAGGATACAGGCTTTTTCCCCGACACTGAAATGGATCGGCTTTAGCAGGTGTCGCATTTGCAAATGATTATTTGCAATACTTGAACCGAGATATGTGCGATGATGCATGGGCTCAAGTTGATGTCAAGCGATAACTCATTCTGTTGTTTATCTGCCTTTCTTTCGAGTGGCAGAACCATGACCGACATTCGACTGGTTTTTCATGTTGTTCTTTAGCGTTTGGGTATTGATAACGGTATGTCCGGAAGACAACATTGTTCAGAGTAAACAACTTGTTCTGCGTAGAGCTGTCACGATAATTCACTATGCGGTCAAAAGAAATCACTTCCCCGGCACATAGTACGTAGATTGATAGGATCGTTTTCGCGTGCGACTGAGCGCATTTCGATTTGATTCCGCGTCACCTGTGAAGAAGTTGTAAACCTGCAATCGTTAATTCGTGCTCTTTTTTACTGTTCCTTATGAATCAGCATTTTTCTTGCTAAGTTTACCACGGTGTGTGTACTAAATCACATGAAAGTATTGTTGTTTATTGTCACACGTCGGAATTTTGGATATGTCTGGTCTGAGTGTCAATTGTGTGTGTGTGTGTGTGATGTATTTGCACCACAATGTGCAAGCTGCCCCGTTCTGTTGGCTTCCTCTGGTCGATTTCGATCGTGGTTGTCCGTGTGAATGTGTGCCAACTATTCTTGGTGGCAAATGCGACAAACCTCGTTTTGCGAGCATATCATCAGAGGATCGATTCATCCACTGGCGGATCGGAACAGTATCGTTTGCCACGAACTTCCACCAATTTGTGAGTTTGCGATGAATGGGTGTGTTGGCTTTCTCTAAAAAGTTCATTACTCGAGATTCCTCAACACATCGCCGCATTGTCGTCTCCGACATGCATGTTTGATTCCAGGTGCAGTCTCATCATCCCAGTGCATCTGTACTTTACTTTTACTTTTGTGCGACTATCTCCTCTTGGAGGATAAGTCGGCTTCAATGAAGATTCGTGGGAATTTGGGTACAAAGCGGTGGCATCCCCAGGACCACTCTGTGCCTAACCTTCTATGAGTTCAGTAGCTTTTTAGGTCCCACCCTTCCCCATCTGTTTAGGATTTTTAACATGTCATGGTTGTGTGGCAGTTAACCACGTGATATTTGCCACCGATGTAATGCTGTTCATTATAATCATAATTATACAAATAATAATCACAATCTCTTTTTTTCTTTTATAGCCTTCAAGAATTAAATGAAGAAAGCGATTCCTTTATGAATTATGATGATCTGTCTTTTTACCCAAATGCTGATCGTATCACTTCTCCGAGCCTGCTTTCCCTTCCTGGAAGCACGATACTGCGCCACTTTCCTGAATCTCCGTCTCCCGGCACTTCCCCCGCCACATTATCGATTTCCGGTATTTTTGACGAGCTCCCCGCCTCGGGACTATCCGTTTGTGATAAAAATCCCGCAAATGTTTTGGAATGTTTTAACTCGCTAACTGTATCCGATCTGAAATGTTCTATGCTCAGTGGCTCTGCTTCTCGGCCTGCCGTCTTTGCTTCAAACAGTATACATACTCAACTGATGATTTCTGATGGTCTATCGACTTCTCTTCCGCTTGCTCTAAAATCACCACTACCTTTGCTGAGAGCAGATGTTCACTCACAACCACGACCTTCACTGCCTGGCATGATGCCCCTTCCGCAAGTTCCTCGAGCATTTCAGCTTCCTAGTATAGCCGCCAGGCATTCGGCAGAACGTAATCGATCGGTCCAATCTAATTCAATCTTCACTTCTATAAGGGATCATGCCAAATTCATCTCACGACAGCCTGTGGACAGTGAAGAGGAGGAGGAGGATACGCATAACCGAATGCCCCCCGCCACCTCGCTGGACGCACTGGTCATGCAACGCCAAGGTGAACGCCAACTCTGGAATAAACGTTGTGAGCGTCTTTGTCGATTTCTCGAAACGCGACCTGCCCGTGAAGACTTGCTGGCGAAGAATATTATTCCGAGTACGACTCCCGAAGAGCGCGCAGATTTACGGATTGAGATCGAGGCCACCTTGGAGCGCCGCCTGAGTCAGCGACCCAGTATGGGTGAATTGGAACAGAAGAATATTCTGCATTGTAAGTTGATTTCTCACTGAATCATACCATGTATCCTCCAGGTTATACAATTCATTAACTAATGTTTATCGGTCGAGCAACCACGCTAAAGTATTCTCGTTTAATCTCTGGCAATTGTTCTTCGGTATAGCTGGTAGAGGTTTGCTGCATATAAGCTGCCTAAGATTGTCTTCGAGGTTATGATTGTTTTCATTTAATAGTGGATCGCTTTTCCAAAACAGGTGGGGGGCATTTGTCAGGTGCACCTTTGAACTACTCATTCGTGTTAGCAGTAAAGATTGCTCGCTAAAGGGCATTTTAGATCTGCACCATCCTTGTGGACAAGATGTGATTCTCAGCACGTCGCTACGTTCTTTATGCATCCTCACGCAGCTTCGTATGGACACTGTATGCATGTGTCATCATCATCATCATAGACAGCATTACACCGGTAGCACGTACCGAATGCTTAACTGCCATACAACCATGAAAAAGTAAAATCCTAAAAGATGGGGAAGGGTGGGACTTAAATTGCTACGGCTTCTATAGAAGAGTAATCACAAACAAACTGGGTAGAGGTGATTACACCTCTAGTGGAACATGCATTCAAACAAGTTTGGTGAATGAGTGTCAAACAGGTTAAATGAAACTATGATAATGGCATCCGCGGCGTGCGCTCAATTCGACCTATGCTCCCTGTGCATGCCCATGATCCTGTGTAGATGTGGCTGCTGTTAATCGATTTGTTTCCTTCCATCCCTGGCTTTTGCATACCCTCTTTGTCACACCTTTAACTCACGTATGGGATTATTACACGTCACTACGTTTACCTGTTTGGTCTTTTGCAGATGACTCTGAAGAAAGTCGGATGAAAGCTAAAGAAGAGAAGAAACGTATCCTCACCCGAAAGGTCGGTGTTGCCTAACAAATCGTTTAATTTATCTCTTGTAATTCAAGACCCCACTCGTCTGTCATTGCCTTTTATTATCCATATTTTGTATACACGAATGCTATGTGCACTGCCCATTATATATAATATTTGTATATATATATATATATATATATATATATATATATAATTAACTTAATTCCAATTGCCTGTGCCTTTTTCTCATATATGTTTCACTATTTGTTTGTTTAGCTTTCTTCTCGCCCCACGGTCAAAGAGCTCCAGCAACGTCGTATTCTCCGCTTCAACGACTACGTGGAAACGACCGAGGCAGATGTCTACGATCGCAGGGGAGATAAACCGTGGACTCGGCTGACTCCGAGAGATAAGGTATGCATGCTCCTTCATCACACACACTTGCTGTTGGTTTTATGCTGTTTTTTCTATGTCCTTTACCATAAGGTGGAATATAACGTAAAAATACTCTCGGAAGCTCTCCCTATAAAACATGTTCATGTTAAAAGGGTGTTTTTCAGTTACTGTTCGAAAAGGCTGGTACGGCGAACCTGCTCAGTCACGTGCCCACACACATGTAGATGAGCTTAACCCCGTGAATTTGAACAAAAATCCGCATGTACATGCATTTCCATCACACTCGACCAGTTTCGTGTTGGCGGGTAGGGACATTAGGATCAGGATCCGCATGCCAAGTTAGTTTGACAGCATCGCCATAGTTGACTGCGTTTTATCTTTACGTTGTAATAGGGTAATTTGTAATTTCAAAAGTTCAACTCGACTTAGGAATCATACTTTCAGTTATACTGTATCTGTGATATGAAGATATGTGCCAAGGCCTGATCTATAACAGCCTTTCTTGGGCGAAGGTTCATTAGCGGTGTGTTGTTCCTTTTTATTTGGGTTACCACAATGAGGGTCATGTCGCATTGGTTGTATCTCTTAAAATATTCATACAAGCCATTTAACGTTGCCTCTTTTTTGGGTTTAAAAGGGACAGTCTTTTTTCACGAATTCAACTGTTTGGCTTATCACACAATTTGCTGCGTTACCTGCCTTGAGTAATCCACTTCGATTGATCCGTGCTGGTTAACCCAAGAGCTGACATTTTCGCCACCCTTTTTCCGAACCCAGACACGGACGGTATCCTACCCTTTTACTTGCACCACTTGTACAGCTTCCAATCATTTTTTTCTTTCTTAGTCAATCGATATTTACTACATTCCGGTGGAATCACTCTCTTTCTATCAGAGCAACTCGTAATCCTTATGCTGTCACTAGTTTTTCATAGGTTCTAACAATAGGGAGATTAACCTTTGGTGACTTGTTTCACACAGCAAGTCTAGCAAATGTATTTCCAGTCGCCGCATCGTTCTGTGCATCGACTTGACCATCCTGCGGCCAGTCTGTGGTCAGTCTCATTTTGCGTTTTATTCTCCGGATGCACGGATGTGCAATCATGCAACACTGTACCGTGCTTCACAGGTACAACGTGCCAACGTAATTTGCCACCAGTAGTGAGTTACATGCTGAGATCCGCTGGAGTCTTATTGCAATTTCTATTTTCTTTTCACGTATCTGTCCAGGCCTGTGTAACCGACAGTATCTTGTCTATGCGACACTTAGCCTGCTTGTGGGTTCATTCATTCATCGCCATGTATAGTCCGAAATACCGGAGAATAGGCAACACATTTTCGACGACTCTTATGATCAGCTCCTTGAACTGATTTCGGCCTGTACGCTTTCCGAGAGGTATGCAGAAGGACTATCAGTTGTGTCAATGTTTGTGTGTTACTAGTAGTGAGCAGAACGTTCGAACGTGATACTCAACCATATTTTGGTGTATGTATGTATGTATGAAAGCACAAGCCTGATCCAAGCAAATTGCCGCACAGTTAGAGACTGCACGTGGGCTAAGATACTGTCAGGTTGCCCAGGCCTAGACAGATATGAGGAAGAAAACAGAACAGGAAATGGTAGTGAGACTCCAGCTTGTATCAGCATGCAGCTCACTACCTCTGGCCAACCAATTTAGCACGGTGTTAGCCGCACGTCACAAAGTACTGCACGATTGTACATCGGTGCAATTCTCATGTTATTTTTGGGGTGCAATTCTCATGTTATTTTTGGGTCATATATTGCTTATGGATGCGGCTTAGAATTGTGTTCGATGACGATCACATTGCCCGGGTTAATTGCTTAATATGGTATGTTGCTAAGTGAGGCAGTGAGGAATGGATGCTGTGGTCCATAATAGTGAAAACCGCAAGAAATGCGTCACGTTGATCTCATTCTTCCAATTCACAAAGCCGTTTGAAGTATATGCATCTCATCCCAGTGTGTTTTTGTTTGCTTTTCTACAGACGTTGTAGCTTTTTTTACTCCCATTCTAGTCACTATTTGTGATGTTATTTCGTCGTGGTTGTACGGTTGTTAGGTATTCGACACTAACCATCGATGTACTGGTGTCACTGCTGATGATAGGTCGTTTACCTGGCTGACGATCTATTTCTATTGGGGTGTGCATGTTTTACGTCATGCAGTCAAGACTTGACCAGTGTGGCAAGATATCGACATCAAACTGCTATTTCCTATGAATGCAGCGATCCCTGTTTCTTGATGTTGCCTTTAAACGAAAGAAAGCTTTATGTTACCACTGCGCCGATGTCGTTACTAGAACACAAAATATGTCGACGATGAACTGTGTAACTGCACTTTTTTCAATCTTCCATCGCTGAACGTTTGATGCAGTGTTTCTGTCCGCTTATGCCGAAACAAATGTAACAGTTCAAACCTCGTGTTTCTTTCTGTCCGAATTTTGCGGCTCGTTTGTTGTGCACCGGATGATGTACTTCTGTCGTGACAATCGACCCGTGTACTCTTGTCTGATCCTGCGCTACGTCGTGACGTTTTCGCTCGCTGCTCGCTTGATCCGGCGCGCATTCGCCAAACCTGATCAATTATTGATGTTCTCCTCTCGAAATCTAAAAAAATGTTTTCGCCAATCGATTTGTAACATTGCTTCACACGAAAAGTATGCGATCTGCTTATTTTTCCTTTTGAGTCAGGTTCGGTTAATTTCTTCCCGTTGTCGCGTGAAATTTATTTCCACTCTCATGATCGTATACAATCGCAGTGTTAACCAAATCGGCTCCAGACCCAACACTCAATTTACATTTGTATATTGCAAGCAATTAAGGGTCTGGTGTATTGCTGGAAGTTTGCCCAATATATACACCGTGATAATGTTTACCACTGTTTCACGGCTCACTGAACCTAATCTTACTGTCTCCACTTGATGACGGCAAACAGCCAGAAACCGGTAGTGGTGTGTAAGGGATGAGGATGTTAGCAACACATTACTGTGACAATGATCCGATTTGTTTCTTCTTATTGGTTGTTTTAACGATTATTTTGCCAGCTTGTTTTTGGTTGCTTCGTGTAAAATCATGCCAATAACGCCCATCGCTCAGCATTTATATTTCAGACTGAATCGGTGTGACTAGTGCTTATAATTCTCAATTTCTTGTCCGCATAAACCGAAGCAGCCACACTGAACCCACGACACAGCACAATCTGATTTGATCATCTCGGACTTTTGTTCATTGTTTCATTTGTGTCCCAGTTTTCCATTTTCCCACTTGCAAATCGGGCTAATAATGTAGCATCAACGGTAATACGAATTATTCTATTTCAAATTACAAGTTGTCTTGTGACACTCTCTGGACATTATTACAATTTAAAAAGTGTATGAAAACATTTTACCACCGAATCGCAAGTGACGTTTCCGTTCCATTCGTTTCAGGCCGATATTCGGCGCGAGTTGAACGAATTCAAAGCTAAAGAAATGGTGGTTCATGTCCAGAGTCGGCACTACCCCAGGTTTGTCTTTGTTTATCGAATCGCTTCAAGTGTGTCTGATTTGGTTTGGGTTAGTTTAAACTCGCATGATCGTAAAATTGGTCTTCTACTTTTACTGAGCTGCATGCGGAAACACGCTGAATCTCACTGCCATTTCCTCCTTCTTGTATTTGTCTTGGCCTGGGTAACTTGGCTGTATATTAGCCGTGAACAGTCTATGACTGTGCGGTACTTTGCGCAGATCAGGGTTGTGATTTTTTGCGTATACATTAACGGCCTTCTGCCAGGTTGGTGACGATTAGCCTTTGTTTCCACCTGAGCATCATATTCACCATTAATCGTTGATCATCCAGGCAGCACCATACAAATTGCAAGTATCAATTTACATTTATAGAATTTTTCCAGTTTGGCTTGATTTATCATTTCCCGCTGTGTCAAGTGCACGCGCGGCAAGTTTCGTTTCCATGTGAAACGTGAGACATATTGTTTGAACTCGTTAAGGATGGAAAGGTGATTGATTGTTTGAACTAGTGCTGCTGTTTTAAGTTGAGAAAAGCTACACGATGCGAAATACACTTTAGATTAATTTGCGACCTCATCGGCCCTGCATTATGCAATTGGGATGGTTATTCGGGGTAGCCTGTTGCGCATCTCCTTCATTTGTCTCTATATATTTTACGTATCAATCTACTTATTTGTGATGACAGTAGTCCTGCTATTGATTGTTGTTACAGCGTCTGAGTATAATCCAGCATAACAAAACCAAACGCATTTGTCTCATAGAAAATGAGCGGAAGATGATTGGCTGATTGTAAGAACTTTTATTTCGCTTTATATTTAATGGTGTATCGAGTTTAACGTGCTAGAATCGCTGGCAGAGCAGCTGCAATTGTGTCCCGTTTGATCTCTCGTGTATGAAGCAACCGCAAGTTGACTGTGTAGACAAAGATGATGGTATCTAGCGCGTTAGTTCGAAATCCTTTACTATGAGGCAGTGAAACCTGTACCATTTACGCAAGAAACGGACGGATGCTGAATGCTGTCCATTTAAAGAGCATCCGCGTATATTGAACTTATCGTGGATCGACAGAGTCAAGGATGCTATTGTGCTTTCTAGGGGATCTCAGAGCATAGTCACCTTACTAAAATACATCCGCCTACGCTCGCTGGATCATGTGTGAAGAATGGAAAATGTTTGTGTTCCAAAAGATCTACTCTATAATGAGTTGAAATCTGATCTGGACCATTTTGCTGATAGTGGTTGTGGTAAAAAGATATCTGAAAAGTCTTGAAGTTGACCATTCGAGTTGGGAAGAACTTGCCCTTGACCGTTTAATTTAAAGACCTCGTTAAAAGCGTTACCTTCAAGCTGAGTATGTGCAAATAGTGCATTGGGTTGTTAAACGTAGGTAACAATGTCGTCGTTAGTTGGGAAGTACTTGTTTTAGACAGCTGGGGAAGTGCACGTACTGCTTTCGGCTTCTGAACATAAACCTCGCTGTAATCGTACAACTTGCAGCGATCGACCGACTACTGTTCATCGCTGTGAGCGCTGCGGCAGAGATTGTTTCTGCCGAATCGGACTGTTTAGTCATTCTAAAAAGTCTGAAACAATCATGCGCTTATGATGTACATCCATGTTCAACATCGATCGAAGTAGGCCAATATAGCAACAACTTAGTCTGTAAATGAACCAAGAGGTCACGGACTGAGAGAAACACTGAAAACGATCGATTTCTAGGGTTGGGATATGTTTGAAGCATGACTCAACATGGCTTACCGTACGCGTCTTTAATCGTAGAACCTGGTAGAGGCTGAAGGAACCAACCGGATGGTAACCCCATGACGCGTTGCGCTGAGTTGAAGAATGCTATGCTCAGTGGGACGTATTGGTTTATTTGGTGTATTCTAAAAGATCCACCCAATAGTTGGCTTGAAACTTTGCGCATTATGGCTACAAACCAAAGTTCGCAGTACCGATGTAGTTTGTTATGTGTGTTAATTATTTTATCCAGTCTTTTTAATATTATAATAAAATAAAAATAAGGAACCCATGATCTTATCTGCTTTTTCCTCGTTTTATTGTTTGGCACCTTTGTCAAACCCCAGTTCTGCGCCATGCGATGATGACGAATTCGTTGCATTTATCCTATTAACAGAAGTTTTGCGAGAAATTTTTCGTTTATTTAATACAACTTTCTATACATTCCACTCAATTTCCATGTAAGACGTTCAACAAAGTGTGCATCTGTGGTGAAAATTAAATATCAGGATTGTTGAATAACATGGTCAACTTCCAATCAAAAGTGCCTTGGTAATGAGGCGTATTTAATGGTCTTGATAAAAACAGTTAAAAAGCTATTTGCATGCATTTCCGTCGCACACCCTTCGACGTTTTTAATGCTGATTGCACTCATCAGGTATGGACAGTAGGATCAGAATCGCTGCGCGCTTGAAACAGTGGAAGAATGGTAAACAAAGTTGTACTTGTATGCCACTGTTGGATACCGCTGGTACGGCCAACCTGTTCAATCACATGAGCCCACATTCATGTAAACTGGGGTGTGTGATGGAAATGCCTGCAAATTTGCTTTGTTGTTCACGGTCATGGGTTCAAACCCAGTCTACATGAGTGTGGGCTCATGTGATTGAACTGGTTGGTCGTATCAACCTTATCCAACAATGGCATACAAACGCAACTTGAGATAATTAAAAGCTATCCAGTGGGTTTCATGTGAAATAAACATTGAGAGGTCATTATCGAGTGGTTTCCGTCGCGCTGAGACTGGACCTTAACGTGGTGCGATGGTTTGTGTACCTTCATGACCCATTGGGCTATACGGAGTGGTGTCTTTTGATGCCAGCAGAGCTACTCATACCAGGAAGGTCGATGGATAGAGGTCAGACAATCTCAGTCTGCTCTCACGCTCTCTGCTCTATGCTCAAAATGCTCTAAATGATCTCACTGCATGCAAACTTTTTAATAACTGTTTTCCGTTTTGTGGTTCTTTGGTTAGCCCTGACAGAAGTGCAGCTTGTTCATCGAGGTTTCCGAATTCAGCCACTTCGAATATTTTGCCTGCTTCGAATGCCTCCAGAGCGTTCTTCCGCCCACGCGTACCATTCAAATTAGCGGCGTTTAATGTACGGACTTTAGCTAGCATCGGACAGCAGGCAGCCTTGGCTCGCACGCTTGATAGCCTCGACGTCGATGTGTGCTGTTTGTCGGAAACACGCATGCATAACTCTAGCTCAGTTACACGATTGTCTAACCCTTCGAACTTACGCAAGTCACACTATCTACGTTTGTCCACTGATGACGATGCCATGGTATCTGGTCAAGCTGGTGTCGGAATCGTCTTGAGTGAGCGAGCTGAGGTCGCACTGTTAGACTGGATCCCAGTCGACAGTCGCCTTTGTGCAGTAAGACTACAGGGTTCGTGCAAAAAAGGCCGATTTCGCAACCAATCCCGCGACCTGTTTGTGGTTGCTGCCTATGCACCGACTAATTGTAACTCTGAACGTGACAAGGATGAGTTTTATGGAAGATTACAAGAACTCATTAGACTTGCATCGAGGAGTGACATCGTTGTCCTAGCTGGTGACATGAATGCACGTGTAGGCCGTCTATCTTTAAACGAGCATTTCGTGGGTGGAAGGTTTGGTCTCGATTGTCATCCTAATGTCAACGGCGAAAGATTGCGTGGCTTGTGTTCAGAGCACAGACTCTACCTTGCGAGCACTAACTTCCGCCATTCGAAGCGTCACTGCTGTACCTGGAGATCTCCATCGGCGGCCTTGTTCACGCAAATTGACCATATTGCTATCAGCTACTCGTGGCGATGGAGTGTGCATATTGCCGTTCATACTGGTGCACCTGTCTAGAGTCCGATCATGCGTTAGTCTGTGCTAAGCTTTCGATGCGTTTTAGTGGGAAACGTAGAAATGTTGCAAGGCAGTTGAATGTTGCCAGCTTTAATGATCTCCCGGTTCTCCGAAGGTTTCAGGCTAATTTGAGTTTGCATCTTTCTACAGTTCCCCAAAATAGTATTGATGAACGATGGAGTGGGATTCAAACCTCCTTGGAAACAGCCGTGTTAGATAGTTGTGGGCTGACTTCCCGTGTAGCTCAACACTGTGAAACTACAAAACAAGCTGCTTTTTTGCGCATTTACTTTAGCATATTCCGCTTGCCTGGTTTCCCTTTTTCACGAGCTTGCTTATCTGCTTTCCCTGCCTTATATTGCTTGGCACTTTGTCTGGCTCCAGACTTGTGCTTCATGATGATGATCGAGTGGTTTACGCTGCTTTCTCGTTGCTATATATTATTAAGCCTTCACATGTTCGCCATTAACCTTTTTGATTTTCCTTCTCAGGTATCATCGACCTTGACCACGTCCAACTTGACTTCTTTTCGAACATTCCTCTTTCACACTCGAATCTCACCGTTGCTTGCCGCACCAGTTCAATTGTGCCTTTTCTAAATCCTCAACGCAATGTTAATGAACCAATGACGTTTTTCACCCTTTTACACTCACACGTGACTATAAATGCCTTACTACCCTGGCCCGATTTTTTTACTCGTTTTCTTGTAAATACTAAAATAATGTTAATTCCTCAGCGTTCAACGTTGGTTGATCTCTCTCTCACCCTGTCAACGTTTCATTGTTTTACTGATTTTCAATGTCATTCCTTGTGTGTATTTAATTTCTTTTTTGCTAAAATGAGATTAAAATATCAGTTTTCGGAAAGTCGTTTTACCGTTCTAGCGGGTCTGAGTGGTCATGATTTACTACAAGCCTAGCGTTTAATTATTCTTTCAATTCCCGTTAAAAAATGTATCTAATCGACGCGATGTTGGGAGGTTTGCTGTACCATACAAGGCGGAAAACGGGTACTGACAGCAGTATTGGGAAAATGAACAACGTATACACACGATCCTGTCCAGAGCTTGATGCCACAAAAGCCGCATACGAGCATTGGTCGTAGCGATGTGATAAAGGAAACTGTTCTGGGGGACCTACCACATGGATGACGAGAGCAATCTTCAGGTAGATTAATCGCATGATGTTTATTTGACAGCTCCGTGGCGCTTTTTATTGTTGAATAGATCATTTTCGAGTTGAAGAGCTTGGGATGCCTTAAATTGATAAAGACAAACAATTGAGCTTCATCGCGCTCTCCTAAATATAGAAAGTGACCACATTTGATTTAATGTTCCTCTTACGCCGTAAATTGGTAAACGTGCCAAATCTCTCACATGCTACTAGCTTTTGAGTCAGCGCGCTATTTGAGAATGTTTTTTGTTTCCAATTACGTTCCAGTTGTAAAAATGTTTGTGTTTCAAAGCAATTCTTTCCGCGACGTGCTTTTGTCCATCCGGTACGCGAACGCTGTCCCTCGAATTACTTAATCGCGTTCCTCAGAAAGAGCAGTCATCTAACATATCATAACATAAAATCAGAAGTATTGCATGCAATCGAAGGAAACACAGCTGGACTGTATCAGCTTTTACTCTGCTAGTCATTAGATCCGGCCAAACTGATATTATCGTGACATCTGTGGTGCCTCTGATTGTGGGTCAGGACGAGTTCAGTGACCTATGCCCATTAAACGCATGCGGCCTATCAGTCTGCCCTGAATGCTGTGTCAGAAGTGGTTGAAATAGTCGTGGAAAAAGAGTTTGCAATGAATCAGTTATAGCAAGTTTTTGGTAACGTTTTGCTTCTGAACACAGAAGCTTCGTAAGACCAAGGGTGTCGGTACGAACAGTGTTCAGGTTTAAATAGCATTTTCTTGACCAATCCTGAGTTCTCTAAGCTAGACAGGAGAGATCAAGACACGCCGATGTTTGGCCACACAGACCCAGCACATAAAAGAATGACAAGTACGTAAGTTCAGCACGTTATTAACTTCAATAGATAAATGTACTTCTGTTAGTTCTTTTGATGACAGTGCTCGACAATATTCTAAGGTAATTAATTTATCAGATAGGCCGCTATCGCAAACCGAACAAAGATTGTTGGAAAAGGGCTTAAACTTCTCCATAAGTACAAAATTCTTAAGAGCTGAGGATGTTATTCCATGCGTAGAATCCGCCCTCAACTAGCAACCTGAAAATCAGGCAGATGCACTGCGAAACGGCATATGAAGTATTATCACAAAAAACAACCAGAAATGATGAACCTTACGCGAGATGAACAACAAGCGAAAAGAATTGGAAATAGTGATTACTAAGGCAGATAAAGGCAAGGCAACCGTGATTCTTTCTATAGGTGATTATAGAGATAAGGCAGAGTCACACCTTGCTGAAGGTCCGTATCAGGTTATTGACAACCGTAGAGCTACGACCATTATGAATAACCGTAAGAGGGTTGTTTCAAGATACCTGCGAGGAATTAAGGAAAACCTTGGTCAGGGATTATGGTTCATGCTCTACCCAAAATCTGCTCAGACACCCAGGTTCTATGGACTTCCGAAGATACATAAGGCAGGCATCCCCTTAAGGCCCATTGTAGACGGCATTGGATCCCCAACACACGAATTGGCTAAGCACCTTGCTCAGCTTTTGAAACCACTGGTTGGTAACACGAATTCTTCTATTACGAACTCGTTTGATTTTCTCGTCGCCTAAGTACCGTAACAGTTGGGGGGATGAGATGATGGTTACAAGCCCTTTAGAATTAGCGAGGAAGTCACTCATATCCGATATGACCTTGAAGGATCGTACCAGCTTGAGTGTACAACAAATCATCAATCGTGCAGCAATTTGTCTAAATATGAGCAACTTGTTATTTACTGGGCAGCTATACAAGCAAAACGATGGTTTAGCGATGGGCTCACCTATTTCCCCAGTGCTGGCGAATATGTACATGGAGCACTTCAAAGAGTTAGCTTTGAGTAACGAAGCGTTAAAGCCAAAGATATGGTGGTGCTATGTCGACGATACATTCGTCATCATAAAGTGTATCAGACTAGAAGCTTTTCATAGTTTTCTCAATAATATGAATCCGAAAATCCAGGTCACAAGAGAAACCGAGTCTACGGAAGTGACACTTCCGTTATTGGACTGTCTCGCGCAAAAAGACAACGGCAAGATAAGAACAACGGTATATCGTAATCCAATTGACACGGATGCCATTTTGAGATTCACATCTGCGCAAGATAAAAGGGTATTTCAGTCAAAGTTTGACCGCCTCTGCAGCGATTATGCCGTTAAGAGATGAGCTCATGAAGAAGTCAGCCGCCGACTTGCAAATCATGGTTCCTCCAAGATCTCAATTAAGCGCAAATTGAACCGAGTTAAGCATCCGCAACCGAAAACGGAAAAAGTTTGGCGAGCAACGGTATCTCTACCGTATGTCAAAAGCGCCTTCGAAGGAATAAGTAGAATCTTGAATAATGCAGGTATTAGAGTAACATATAAGGGAGGTAGAACTCTCCGCTCCGTAGTAATGCATCTCAAAGATAAGACTCCTTTAGGTTGTGCGACAAATTGCATCTACAAAATCAAATGCAAGGGTGGCGCTGGTGCTTACATTGGGCAAACGTCTAGAGAAATTTGCACTAGGGTAAACGAACACGAAACGAGTAGGAAAGAAACCCCGCAATCCCAATGAATATCAATCACTGATTCGGGATTCTGCCCTAGCTGAACACGTGCTAGACACTGGACACAGCGTAGATATTGATATCGTGGAAGTGATAAGACGGAGTGTAAAATCTTATAGGGGAAGACTTCACGCCGAGGCCGTTGAAATAACAAAGGCTGGGACGAACGCGGTGAACAAGGTGGATGGGGCGGAGTTCAAAGTAATGTGTTGCTCACATCCCCATTCCTCACACACCACTACCGGTTTCTGGCTGTTTGCCGTCGTCAAGTGGAGACAGTAAGATCAGGTTCAGTGAGCCTTGAACAAGTGGTAAAGTGGTCAACAAAGTTATGCTTGTATGCCACTGATATATAGGGTTCGTACAAAGAACCACGATGTTCAGACACAGAATCACAAAGTGTTCTTGGTCAAAGCACTCAAGGCGCTTATGGATGACCAAAGTAATGTGTTGCTCACATTCCCATCGCTTACACACCACTACCGGTTTCTGACTGTTTGCTAGTTTTGTTGAGCGGTGATAGTTTCGCCGCATAAGTTAAAAATCCTTCTTGAACCACGGAGACCATGACTGCACACCGTATTCCATGACTGGTCTCAAATATGTATTCATGATCTTTGGGAATATTTCCCAAATACCCCTTTTGAGTAGATTTAGGACACGTGTTGCTTTTTTAAAGGCATTGTTAGTTTGAAATGAGGTTTTTAAACTGGATCATATCCAGACACCCAAATCTTTTTCATCCGTGCAATTTTCAAGGACATGTCAACCTATATGGTATGTAAACTCTACTCGATTCCGCACATTCATGATCCTACATTTGTTGAAGTTAATCGGTAGTTTGTTCTTCAACGACCAGCTGTGAAGCGTATCAAGATCCTTTTGTAATAGCAGACAGTCTTCTGTGCTACGGATGCAACGCCATATCTTTATGTCTTACGTTGATTCGACCAATCTTTAACCTAGATTGCCATTCGAAAATATGCTTCGAAATTCTACTTGACATATTTAGCAGCATTTTGGTACACTCGGAAACATACATTGGACGCAATAAAATGCCGGTCCTATTTGTGGTCTGTCACGATCACCCAAAGTCTTCAGTATTTACTATGGCACATTTAATTAATACTCTGATTATTTATTATTTATGGTTAGAAAATCGAACATTTTGCAACCCCACAATATTACGGCTTTTTGAATACCCCGTGACGACAATAATATTTCCCGCGTAAGCCTGACAGCACTTTCAGGCTAATCATAATCTGTGTTTCAGGAAGAGAAGGTTTGCGATAAATTGATTAGAGCATATTATTTGTAGCGTTTCGCTTCCGACTCCGAAGTTTCGAAAAAACGTTGGTGTCAGCACGAACAGGTTTCAGTTTTAAATTGCATTCACCTGACCAATCCTAAGTTACCTAATGTAGACAGCCTAGATCAAGGCAAATTGATCCACCCTTTACGTGTGTTGAACCCCGAATTGTTTATTTATATATTGGTGGTGCTAATAACGTCCGCTTACCCTACTACTTGCGTAATCCGTGTGCACCCACGGTAATCGATGTAGGCTGCATGTTGTATAATCACTTAATTGCTTTGTTTGGATGCAGGTGTGATCAATGTCCACTGACCGATAAGACTACTTGCTTTGACTGCGTATGTATTAGGCTTTATGCACGTTAATCATTATCCGCTGCAGAACCGAACGCCAGATTGTTGAGATATCCGCCCCATCCACCTTGTTCAGCGCATTTGCCCCAGCCTTTATTTTAACTGCCTCTGCGTGAAGTCTTTCCCTATAAGGATCACCAATGTCGACACTACCATCACTTTAGCGTTACCAAGGAAGACACTCAATTCCGATACGACCTTGAAGTATCGTACAAACCTGAGTGTACAAAAAAGTCAACGATGTAGCCATTTTTCTAAGTATGAGCCACTTGTTATTTACTGGGCAGCTATACAAACAAAAGGAAAATATAGCGATGGGTTCACCTATTTCCCCGGTACTAGCGAATACATACACGGAGCATTTCGAAGTTATAGCTTCGAAAAACGAAGCTTTAAAACCGAAGACATGGTGGCGCTATGTCGACGATACATGCGTCATCATAAAGCGCAACAGACTAGAAGCGGTTCATAGTTATCTTAATAATTTGGATCTTGGTTGCAAAAGAAACCGAGTGTACGGAAGGGATTCAAGATTCAAGATTCAAGATTCAAGAATGTATGGTCACAAAAAGCACATAGCTTCACAATTACCATATCATAGTAAATATACGTTCAGGAAATAGGTATGAAATAAACATGCAATGTCAAGTATAGTCAAGTTGTATAGTTACCATGAGTCAATACGCAGGTGTCGTCAAATTGTTATGCAACAAATAAGTATCCAAATTTCGAATAAACGTTCCGATGCTGGGAGAGATGACAAGAGTTTCGGGGAGGGAATTCCAAAGGAAACAGACACGTACACAATAAAAATATCGGCGACAGCTGATACGGGAGTGGGGAATTTGCAGTGTCGCTGAGTGGCTGCGTGTATGACGTGAATCACGGTATTCGAATAAATGTTTAAGGGATGATGTGGGGTATTTAATATTTTATATGTTAGTATCACATCGCTTCGAAGGCTTCTTTGAAGGGGAGTGGGGAGCCTCAGTTTTTGCAATCGTTCCTCGTACGTTAGTTTCTGGAAACCTCTTACGAGTTTGGTTGCGCGATGGTATATTTTGTCAAGCAATATTATATCCTTTTTCAACCACGGAGTCCAAGCTTGTGATGCATGTTTCATGGTTGGAATTATATAGGCGTTCATGATGGTGGGCAACGTTCCAGGCGAGAAGGTTCTGAAAATCCGTCGCAGCATACCTAGAAGCTTGGAAGCACGCTTGTAGATAACCTCACAATGCAGGCTGTTCTTCAGGCTGCCGCATACCCAGACTCCAAGATCCCTTTCCGATTCGGTCCAGCTCAAAATCTCTGCCCAAAGTGATATTGGTACTGGAATGGCTTACCAATTTGCAACACCTTGCATTTTTGGATATTGAATGGCGAATTATTCCGTACCGACCATTCGTGTAGAGCATCTAGATCACGTTGCAGCTGTACACAGTCCGCAATTGTTTTTATCCGGGTCCAAAGTTTAATGTCATCAGCAAAAAGAATCACCTTGCATGCGAGCGTCTCAGGGTAGGTCGTTGATGTAAGCCAAGAAAAGTACTGGCCCGAGGACTGAACCTTGCGGTACGCCACTAGAGCATCAATAGCCTGTGATTGTACCCCGTTGATTCGAACGATCGCCTTGCGCCCACTGAGGTAACTTTCAAGCCATATGAGTAGCTGTCCGCTGATACCCATCTGCTTCAGCTTTTGTATTAATCGAAAGTGATCAACTCGGTCAAAAGCTTTAGACATACCAGATAACAAGCGTGGATGCTAGCTCCTTCGTCAACCGCTTGGGTCCAGTCATTTAAAACCGTCAACAGGTTTGTCAAGCATGAGCGAGATTTACGAAAACCATGCTGCGCTACAGATAGCATATTTTGTGATTCCACGTGATGAACTATATTTTCTGTCACTATACGCTCTAGAACTTTGGATATCACAGGAAGTAGGGTGACAGGACGGTAGTTTGCCGGATCTGAACGTCTACCGCCTTTGTAGATAGGTGAAATTACCCCTGTCTTCCACTCTGTTGGCACCACTCCTTCAATTAGAGAATGTTTAAACAATTCACACAAAGGTTCACACAGCTGCTGTTCACAGGATTTTAGTATAGTCGGAGTGATTCCATCCGCTCCAGGGGATTTCTTAGGGTTCATTCGACACAAATGTCGTTGTGCGTCACTGTTGATGGCGGTAATTCTTCAGTCGATCGAATCGCTAACGGACTAAATACTTTAGCATAAAATTGAGCGAGAGCATCAGCTGTTTCCTTTGCTGAGACTGTTAATCCATCGTCAGTAAGAACAGGAAACACCCCTGGTTTCACGCTCGATCGAGCATTGACAATCCGATAAAGCAATTTAGGATTTCCTTCCATTTTCAAAGATAGAAAGCGATGGTAATTTTGCTTGTCTTCTTTGATGAGAGTGTTTACTTTGTTGCGAATTCCGCAAAATTGTTGCCATGACGCATCAGTCTTGGTATTTCTGTGTTGAAACCAGCAGAGTTCCTTTGCCCGATCCATTTTTTCGTGCGACTACGAAGTTTAAAGCGAAAGTCGCTTACACCTTCGTTCATTAACAAATCGCGAATTTTGACATATGTTTGACTGAAGACATTTTGTTAGTGTGGTGCAATGTGTTTCCGTGTTGTGATAATCAAGCATTCGCCAATTTACAAACCCAAGCGCGTCACGTAAACACACGTAGTCGATCCTTCTTAATAGTTTTGCGGACTCACATACTCGTCTAGCGCTGCATACATATTCAAAACCTAGCACAAGATGATCACTTCGACTGAGAGGGGCAATGTAGTCAACACCATCAACTGCTGTTGTTTCGGAAGTAAGGATTAGATCCAAAACGGACGGTAACTCTGATCCTCTTCTATGATTAAAGTGGAATCATGGCGATCAGCTCACGGAATTTATGATCAGGTGTGTGTAGAGGGTGATCTGATTTGTTAGAAATATGAGGAAGGTTGAAGTCCCCCATGACCAGTAATTGGGAGCTTCGCATCTCTCCGGCATATTGTAGAGCATTTGATACCCTGTCGTTTTGGGCAACCGTCAAAGATGGAGGGCGATATATGATACCAATGATGTAGTCGTCCTGTGACTCCTGTGTAAGGCTACACAAGAGGGTATCTTCTGATTCGAGGTTGGGATCGTGAATCTTCATGCACTGAAGACGTTCGTGAAAGCATAAAGCCACACCACCACCTTTTCGTGTACGATCGTTACGTAATAGTATCATGTTTGGAATCGACAGTTCGCTTTCATTCATACAAGATTGAAACCAGGTTTCAGTCACAGCAACGAGGTCTGGTGAGTATCGTTTGCACAGCTCGGTTAGTTCAGCCAATTTGTTAAACAAACTTTGGGCATTCGTATAGAGACACTTTATTGAGCTTTTAGCATGTAACAATGAGTCAGTAACAGTATTTATTGGTCCGACGCTGTCATCGTCGGACTTTTGTCGTTTTTTGAAGCAAGTTGAGATATTTTCACTGGCGACTTTGAGTCAGACTCGGATGCTTTTGTAATGGAAGTCTGCAATTTGACATCAACAACTCTGGGATTGCACAATCTAACGTTATCGGGTAATCTCTTTCCGTATAGTTTTAGTTCGGATCGGACAGCATCTGCCATACTACTTGACAAAAATGTAATCTTAAGTGGATTTGAACATTTTCCTTGATAGTTTGGCGAGCAAGGTATTCGGTATGTGTCAACGACTACAGAATTTGAAGAGCCGATAGTCTCGGCAATAAATGACCACTGTTTACAATCGTGCTTTTTTGCGTAAACCGTTGTGGCTCCTGTATTTTCAGGAACGTCAAGCAGAATAATACTCCTTGATGCTGCTTGATCCCGACCATTGGGTGTTCGTTGCCTTTCCTACCAAGGTACGTCAGCTTGTATACGTTGGTGTGAGTCACTTTGTGCTCGGAGCAAATACGAATTGAGTAGGACATTTTCCATGTCCATTTCGTTGGCAAAAGTGATCTTAAGCAAACGTGGTTTGTCTTGGTTCGGGGACTTCGGGTGACGAGCGAGCGGAGTTACCGAAACCGGGTGCCTCTCAAACGGCGGCGCGAAGTGAGAAAAGATCTAGAGACTTGAGGCGTACAGCGTAAGGTCCCTCGCTAACAATTAATCATACGATTAGCTAGACGCCGTACGCTTTTATTTGAACTATGTGTTTCTTGTAGTAAGTGGCAGGAATACATCGGGTCTTCTGCTGGATAGCATGGATCTCAGCCGAAAATGTACGTTACGAGCACATTGAGCTGCAACGGCGCTTTGGTCCTCTCATCTTGAATGAGTTACTGTGAACAAACACAAGTTAGAGTTTGAAACTCAGTAGACTAGTCTGATTTGATACGCTCCACCAAATGCAGACACAATGTTCCTTTCAAAAACTGGTGCGCAATATAAAATTTCCAAGAATTTGCGGTATACCACAGCAACACACCGTACAGACAACCTTGTTTATAAAGACGTCAAAATAATTCACATTTCGATTCGCTGTGCGTAATTAGTTTCCAGCTCCTGATTCTAGTTGCTTTGCTGCCGGATCGGTTTTTAGAGGCCGTAACGAATGATTTCTGCATTTCATCCCACCACCGTCGGTAATTGTTATATAATTATTCCCTGCTGGCCCAGCCATTGGTTAGAGAGAACCGCAACCAAAACCGAACTCGTCTATTGACTGGATTAATGAATATCACGATGAATGATAATTATGATTCACTTTTTTCGTTAATTTTTTAGCCAAGTTTTTCTACCTCAGAAGGTTAACTTTGACCTTCATGTCATCATCAGCAAACATTTGAATGCAAGTATATACATGACGATTTTTCGCGCAGCTAAAAAATGTTTTAGAAGATTTTTCAATAATATATCTCGAAGAAAAAACATAGATTTTAATAACTTATCCACAACAGAACTCAAAAGATGCCTTTCAATACTTGACTTAACTGCACTAGGTGTGTAAATTTAATTAAATTATATTGATATAGGAATCGGTTCAACACTCGGAGCGGGAGTATATGTTGTTGTTGGAGAAGTGGCGAGGCAATCTGCTGGACCAGCGGTTATCATTTCGTTCCTTATCGCCGCTATATCGTCAATTTTGTCAGGTAGTAATAATCGTTATCCAAATAAAATTTTCACGCATTATCATACGATCAAATGAATTCTTAGAAAATCTAGTTTATCTCTTTTTAAATAACGCTTCTGATATATGGTAAACTAAATTTTAAATGACGTTTGAATTTAATATCAGTTCACCAAGCTAGAATTTTTCATGTTACGCGAAATATTCTAAAATATTCAGATTTTAAAATTGATAATTTACTTATCAGTGGCATTGAATATTCCATTCGAAAAAAGATTCGGATATGTTATTTAAACTCAAACAATTCATAATATTGGATCGCCCTCAAACGTTTTATACTATACCGTCGATCCGCAGGTCTTTGTTATGCCGAGTTTGGTGCACGTGTCCCGAAAACTGGCTCCGCCTACATCTACAGTTACGTTGCAGTTGGCGAGATAATGGCATTCATTACAGGTTGGAATTTGATTTTACAGTATATAATCGGTAAGTACGTTAAGTCACTCATTTTTATTAATAAAAAATGAAAATATTTTGAATCATAGAAAATAGATTGTTAGAATATGATATTATAATTTTATACAATCAAAAATCGAAATTTAATAAATCTTCTGAAATTCATTGAATAAATATATTTTTTGAAAGCAAATTACTGCTGCAACAACTAAAAGAATTACTGGTATATTCTTCTTCAAATCTATCCAGACAAAATATTTTTATTTTCACTTGATACATTTATGTTTGATAAATTAATAATTTTCTAATTCTAGTCAAGAAGTACATGTTTCAATAAAATGGAGATTTTCAATCATGAAAACGTCACTGGTAAACTGATTGAAATTCTTCTCCTTCTTCTATATTTAGATTTACAATTACAATTTATTATAAAATAATCATTCAAATGCCTTATTTTAAAGTCTGTAATGATAATTCTATTTAAGGCCGGAGTTAAATGCTTTCCCGAGTTATCACGCCATTAATATCAATCGCTTAATAACACATTTGAAGGAATATTTTGATGATGCGAGATATAACCACAGGTTCGAAATCTACGTCTTCAAATATCTCAAAATAACTATTCACTCTGATGATTCGAAATATGTAACAGTTTACGATTGAATAAGTTACAAACAGGGTAGAGAAGCTAATCAGTTCCATTGATATAATGAGAGTTAATTATATTATGAGATACTATAGCGAGCAAGAAATTATTCTTCGTAAATGATTAATTCTTGTTGCAAGACTGTGGTTTATTACTTGGTTAAATAGACCTAGTTAGTGGAAATATTATAATTTTTTCGATCAGTGCGACAAATATTTGTCGGAAAATATAATAATCGTCAGTCCATCGCTACATTGATTTTAGAATGCTGGTAAATATATTTGTTTCTGAAAAAGCAACAAAAAATATAAATTTACTTATGACGGAATAATTTGAAAATATTAGTTAGGCAAAAAGTCAACTACTCAGAAAGCATTATGCACGATTATGAATTCACTGTGTTTATTTTAAACACACTTACGCTGAAATGGTGAACGATTACCTTAAGTTGTATAATTGATATTTTCTTTCAACGTAATTGAAGTTATTTTATTGTTTGAAAAGCATTGTTATTTGCCTTTCTCGGTTTACGTCTGTGATGGATTTACATCATTAGCACTTAATTGTTTCTTACTCAACAAATTTTTAAATGATTGAAAGTCCTATTAGGCATCCAGACTCTCTATGAACGTTAACTGTGATAGACAGTACTCGGAAGATCGGCAGTAGTTGCATGCTGACCGCTAAAGTGAGCGGTCATAACCTAGTTCTTCCTAACTCATGGGGTCAATGTCAATACCATTCATATGTATTTTGTGAACGTCTTTGTCCCGCAAGTGCGTTCTGCCCAATGATCGACTTCTGATTTTAACTCACCACAGAGAAGATATTCTTAAATGCGACAATTTTTCATTTTGCACACATCACACATCAAGCCTAGGCTGCGCTGTATTAGTAGGGTGAACATGCATTGTAGAACAGCATTGGTTATTATGTCCATCCGCGATATGTTATAGATACGGCGGATGCCACCTGAATAGAGAGCATGCAGCTTCCGTTTGTGTCTTGCGTGGGTGGTCCATGTTTCACTGCCGAAAAGTGGAGCATTTAGTATGCACAGGCTGTATCTAGTTTCACAGTATTTTGTATTCACAGTCAAATTGTGATTGCTCTCTGAAGTGCGAATTTAATCGGTACAAGATCACAGCTGCTTTTTAAATCCGCTTATTAATCTTCGTGTCTAGCGAGAGGTTGTCTGCAATGAATTAATAAATATATATGAAATGATGTACTGGTTCAAGCTGACAGTTTCCAACAGTGAAGAATAGAGTCGATATAGTACCTTGGCCAAGGACTTTGTTCTTTCTCATCCTGATTGCTAGCCCAAAGTCCTTTCATGGAGACGAAAAATAATCGATAATTGCCTGAAGGTATTCTTGAGATAAAAAATGAAGACTGTATCGTCAGCAAAATGCAGATCATGGTTTAGAACCTCACGTACTTTAGTATGTTTGCTCAACCGGTTCAAGTTGAAAATCTTGCCCTAATTTCGCACGCGTAGATAAATACCTTTAGTTCTCATTCTGAATACATGCTTTGGAAGCAGAGCAAAGAAAATGCTGAGCAACGTTGAAGCGTGAACACATCCTTGTTTGACGCTGTGACGAATTTAAGATGCTTCTAATCTTCAATCATTAAAATGGTCTGAGCCCTTTATGCCAGAGTAAAACGTAATAACGAGTTTGAGCAGTTTTGGAGGGCAGTCTATGAGATCAAGCATTTTGAAAAGGCCTTCCCTGCTGAAGTGGTCTAATGCCTTCGTCAAATAAATAAAAACAGCGTTCCCGACACTTTTCATGAAGTTTTCTCAGGTTGAAGATCCTTTCAACGTTCGAACTTTCCCTGTAGAAGCCACATTAAGATTCAGAGTGAAAATACTCGGCTAATTTTTGTAAATGCATTTGTGAAACAATAGAAAAAAATTTGTCTGAACATTTAAACGAGCAATCTCTCGGTAATTGCCGCAGTCACCTCTGTCACGCTTTTCCTTAAATATGATCTTGGTGTCTCGCATTGTTTGTAAGCGACAATTTTCTTGCTAACACTGAAAAATCGAATGGTGAAATGGCTGTAATGAAGCTGTTCTACAATACTTGACGAGCTCAGTTGGATATATATTGTCAACAGGGCCTGTACACTCGCTAAGCGATCAACTGCACTATTGAACTCATCATCAGTAGGGGCAGTATCTAGGTATTTCATCGTTGTCAAACACGAAAGGTTTTCGACTAGATGCGGTCCCTAGAGTAGAGAGAGGAGAATTGCTTGACACATCTTTTCATCTGTCGAGTTTTGTCGGCTGTCGGGTTACTAGATGCTGAATTGATGGAGCTGTTTTGAGTTTGTTTGGTTCAATGAACGTGAAAATTACTAGTATCCTCAGCTCCAGGCTAATTACAATCCAATAATGATTTGCATTCGTTTGAACTTTAAGGTTGCTGACAGTTTTCCGTCAAAGACATTACTCATCAAAGAAGTTTCGGCTTCAAACCAACCGCTCGTCCAAGCTTTCTTCAGATAATAAGTGGTAAGAACGACAAAGCGTATGCAGATTTTCAGCAATTTTTTGTTGTCAGAGGGTGATTCGGGTGGAGTTGTTTTGTTGAGCTCAGCTGTGAAAGCTTGGTCAAATCATACGGCATGATCAGGTTCGCACATTCGACCAGTGAATGACCACTGTTGCAATATGTGCTATTATATGATCTTTTGAAAATTAATCTTTCATATTAGCGCTCTTAAAAACAGCATTAGATCAAGCTGATGGATTGTTACAACCAAAGATGTTTCCAAGAGACTTTATGCTATGGCTTTGTTTGAAAGAAACTTTTAGTGACGCAACGACTAACAGTGTGCCTAGTTATAAAAGATTTTGCCTATTTTTATTGGTTCTACCTACTCCGAATGTTACGAGACAGTTTGGCCAAGACTAGTAATCTGCACAAACTCTGAAATCACCCAATACCCCCACAGCGTTTTTCAGGGGCATGTTTATACTGTTGTAAGATTTTAATAAATAGCGTCTTTTCAGCAGGCGTCACGGAGAGCATCGGTGCATAAACTTCGACCAACGTAATGGTACCAGAACTGCAATTCATATTTCGAGTCCAAATCCGTTGGCTTCAGCTGTTGCCTGGTTCTGCTACTTTTTGTAGTCTGTTTAGTACGGCAAACTCAAATCCATACTGTTGAGGCTCATCAGAGCCCCTTCATTTTTAAAAGTGTAATCTTTTTATATTAGGATACAAGTATGTCTGGTGGACATGTCTTTTAAAGTGCAGCCACGTCGCCCTTCAAGCTTCCAACCTTGTTGTTAATAATATCTGATTTTTCTCGTCTCCGATGTTGGAGACGTTACCATGAAATCCAGGAAACATGGAGCAGAAAAGATGGCACATTTTTGGCTGAGGGCGGCCCAACCTAAGGCGAAAGATAGCCGTTCAATTAGACCTGTATATCTCTCCCACCATCGAAAACCATCGGATAAAACCTTGTTCAATTTAGTTTTATCGACCGAGTTGGATATTAAGCTATCGCAATTCATTACTAGTTTCCTGTCGATACAAAACAGATTAAGGAAATTTCTGCAAAAGTTAGACTGTGTTAGCGAACTAATTATTCAGTGCTCCGAAATTTGAGTGCAATCGGTCAGAGCAGTTTTTGGGTAACGTTTCACATCTAACACAGAAGCTTCGTCAGAGCAAGGGTGATAGTCAGGACAGGGAACATGATTAAGTAGTAGTCAACCCCCCCACCACTGATTCGATCTTGCCGCTGAACAGCCTATAGTACGCCTACGCTGTGTTACTTCTCGTGGGAATGACCAGGATCAGTGGACGATTTTTCTCTACGTCAATCTAATACAAGCGAACATGTATATGGAGGGCTCAAGCCAAAATTATGGTGGCTCTATCTTGATGACACATTTGTTATCATCAAGCAAGATCAGTTAGAGGCCTTCTTCAAATATTTAAATGAAATAGACCCATGTATTACTGTCACAAAGGAAGTGAAATCCTGCACAGGCACTCTTCCATTTTTTGACTGTTTAGCACAATAAATAGACGGGAAAATAAAAACATGTCTTTCGGAAACCTGTCGATACATATGCTGTACTACGATACACTTCCGCTCATTCAAGAAAAGTCTTCAGGTCCATAGCTTGTTCCATTTTCCATAAGATAGAAAACCTGTGCAGCGACGAAATAGAACGAAAACAGGCGCACCTTGAAGCGAGTTAAAGGCTCATAGACCACGGTTATCCAAAAGGTTTTGCAAAACGCCAATTGATGAAGGTAATATACCAGTCCGAAAAATCGGTGAAAAATTGGTGAGATACAGTTTGCATATGTAAAATGCATATCTGAAGCGACACGTAGAATCTTGAACCAGGCGGCCATACGCGTAACTTATAAGAAAGGGAAAACTCTCCGCTTGGTTCTGATGCACCTCAAGGATAAGACCCCTCTATCTAGCGTTACGAACAGCATCTACAGAATCAACTGTAAGGACTGTTCGGGTATTTACATAGGGCAGAATTCTAGAGAAATTCACATTAGAATCGAAGAACACCGAAAGCATGTCCGGAGACAGCCCCGGGATGCGAGGGATTATCAATCCCTTATTCGTGATTCCGCCTTGGCGGAGCACGTTTTAGATACGGGCCACAGCGTCGATCTAGACAATGTGGAAATATTTAGACGCGGTATTAAACCGTACAGCGAACGCCTGCATGCGGAGGCGACCGAAATTGCCATGGCAGGTGAATGGGGCAGAAATCTCCACAATCTGGCGCTCGGCACTGATGCGAAGGTAAATAGTTGTTATTCGCCTTATACCTACTAGTTAATTAGTTTTTTGTTTTACTTCAAAAATAGCTTAAACTTAGCCCCGTTAGTTATGTACTTTTACGCATGTGGGCCGCTGTGTCAACTGATCTTGACCGTGTTCACTTGTATTTGATTGACCTGGATACACACTAGTAGGAAAATCGACCACAGATCCTGGTCATTCCCGCGAGACGTGACAGCGTGGGCGTACAATAGTCTGTTTAGCGGTAAGGTTAAATCAGTGGTGAGGGTTGACTACTACTTAATCATGTTCATTGTCCTATCACCCTTGTTCTGACGAAGCTTCTGTGTCAGAAGTGAAACGCTACCCAAAATCGTTGCCCAAAAACTGTTCTAACTGATTGCACTCAAATTTCTTTGTATTATAAATACACGATCGGTCCCAAACCTATTCCAATCTATTGCTATTCAGTGCTCCATTTCGATATTATACCCGATTACTGAATCATTTTTGATTTTAAAACCCAACGATTTACATTAAAACGTATATATTTTGAGCATTCAATTCGTTTTGAATTTTGAATTCTGAATATTCGATTGATTGCACTTAATCCAATAATGAGGATTTTATGACTGATGCGTTAACATTTAGGTTGCGCTAGTGAACTTTTCAACCGACGTGTATAAAATGCACGACTTGACATTCAATTCATTGTGTAAGTTACAGTTTACTGGCCTACATGAATCTGGAAGAGTGAAGAAATAATGAGGTCATTTTTGAACGTTTGTGTGACAAAAAGCCGCTCGAACATTCAGCGAAACCTGACGTATTCGGATAAACGTTGGGAGGAATAGTAATCGCTTCAATACTCATTAGTTCGGATTCAGGAGATTTCCAGTCTTGTAATTTATCGTATCATTTTAGGACCATTTTAATGACAAGAGCACGTGCATCCTGATAATTTTGATCAGTTGTTTAGTACTTGGCTGTTAGAAATATATACACTATTTTGCGTTGAGTGTAGAATCCTGAAATTTAGTTCAGATCGATGACGTTGCAAACCCGTGATAGAATATTTATATTTCTTCGATTTTTAAGTGCGTCATGAGTGTTCCACATAAACAATTTTTATTCATTGTTTATAGTACCGGGTTAGGAATAATATGCTATCAGAGAAACATCCGTGTCCATTGTTCTTGCTTTAAATATGGTGAAGTGTTATGAAAATTGTAGTTTGAATTTTGTATTTGTTTTCACTCAGGTACTTCTAGTGTCGCTAGAGCATGGACGTCTAACTTCGACGGAATTGTGGATGGCAAGATTTCCGGGTTTTTCTCCAAGCATTTGGCGATGAATTACACTGGCCTGGCAGAGTACGCAGACCCTTTCGCATTTGCAATCACCATGGGAGTTACTGGTAAGCGAATTTCGGGATTATCGAACTAATTGGCAAAGGACTATCAACGAAAGATTCATAGGATATTTCCGTCGTTCTGTAAATGTCCAACACAATTACAATGGAAACTTAACGAACTAAAAATATAGTCATTAATTTATAAATGTTTGGATAAATTAATTCCTTTGCCAAAAACTAGCACATATTTTTCTTAAAATATTCTCGTATTTATCGGTGACATTATTAAATGTCGTTTCATGAAGATTCAATAATTTATCGTATAAAAAGCTCATAGCTATACAACACCACTGGATATTCATATCAAGACTATATATATATTTATATATATATATATATATGATTTTATGATTTTATGATTCCTCTCTCCCAGTCAGTCGGTACAACACCCTCCCTCAGAGAGTGATTAAATAAATCGCAAAGTGGTTCGCACAATTGACTGCCGCATAACTTTGGGATTGCAGATGTGATTCCGTCGGCTCCGCTTACTTGTTGACACTCAACCTGCGTTGGTGATGCCGCACAATTTCTGAATTGATACACATAACGCTTCCTTTATTGCTCACTCCCAAGAGAACCTACAGTCGCTAATGGACTGTTTTTCGTCGGCATGCAAAGACTTTGGTCTAACAATCAGCATGAGCAAGACCAAAGTCCTTGGTCAAGAGACTGTATCGCCACCAATCATCACTTTTAGAAACTGTCAGCTCGAACCAGTACATCATTTCACATACCTTGGTTCAACCATTGCGGATAACCTCTCGCTAGACACGGAGATTGATAAGCGGATTAACAGAGCAGCTGTCATTTTGTCCCGATTGAACTCTCGTGTTTGGGGTAACCGCAAGCTGACTGTAAAGACAAAGATGATGGTATACAGCGCGTGCGTATTTAATGCTTTACTGTACGGCAGTGAAACCTGGGCCACCCACGCAAGACACGAACGGAAGCTGAATGCTTTCCATCTACGAAGCATCCGTCTTATCTTGAACATATCGTGGATGGACAGAGTGACTAACGCTGAAGTGCTTTCAAAAGCTGGTCTACAGAGCATGTTCACTCTATTAAGTCAGCGCCGCCTGCGGTGGCTTGTTCATGTCTATAGAATGGAAAATGGTCGTATTCCGAAAGATCTACTCTACAGTGAGTTGCAATTAAAAAGTCGACCATTGGGCAGACCGCACTTGCGGTACAAAGATGTTCGCAAAAGAGATATGAAAGCTCTTGACATTGACCCCGCAAGCTGGGAAGAACTTGCTCTTGACCGCTCACTTTGGAGGCATTGTGTAAAGCGTCGACTGCAAGCCGGGGAGGAGCAAATACAGCTCCTGGCTGCTGAACGCAGATCACGCCGCCGGCGTGCAACTGATGCAATACAACAGAGTTCTGACTATCGTTGCAAGCGCTGCGGGAGAGATTGTTCCTCCCGAATCGGACTGTTCAGTCATTCAAAAAGTTGCAAAACATGAAATTCATGCGATGTGATATATATCCATGGTCGACATCGACCGACGGAGGCCAACAACAACACATAACGCTTATAGTATCCTGTACATTGGTGCGATGTAAAGCACTAATGTCATTTTGCTGCAATAAATTGGTATCATATTGAGAAAACATGTTTGAGGAATACATTTTTGTGTAAAATTATCAAAACCTTTGTGCAAATATCGATCAAACAACCGCGCAGGCCTTCTAAACACGCGCCACATTTAAAATTTTTGATTTCCTCGATGACATTCAAATGACGAATATCAGGCTATTGACTTTGCATATACGAATCGAAAAGCGACATATTTTCTGCTTTTTCTTATTGCAATTACTTGGTGGTGGCAATTACGACACAATTGGTTTTGTTTACTTCAAATCATACCCTTTTCGTGAATTTATTCAAAGAGTACCACTTTCAATGGAATTCGTCAGATATCAGTTCAATGTGGACAACGCTCTGATTGGTAAAATACATGCTCGAGTCAATACCACCATAAGCCCGCATCTAACTAATATGACAATTCTATTCAACATTACGTTATTATTATTACATTGCAGATTGTAGCTAGCACCCAATACATTGTTTCCATTTTGATAAGTTGGATGCTGGAAAAGGCCACATTGATTAGCTTTTGTAATCAACAAATTATTGTTCCCACTAACTATCCTTATTAACATAATTCGAAAATAAATGATAGCTGAAATATTATGGAGCTCTAATACAGATTGATACAAACATGACATTCTTTGATGATTGTTCTTGAAATCTTTGAAAAGATAAAATCAGAAATATCTAACGTAAGGGAACATTTCATTGGTAGTTGAGTTCCCATGCAGCAAACTGCTTAAAATAACAAGATTCCCATTTAGATAAGAATGCAAAGATTAGTTTATGGCAATCTTGAGACAATCAGCTCCAGCCTTATTTTAAACTGAGTTGAACTAAAAATAATAATGAATGTTTATATATATATATATATCAATATAATATGCAAATTATTCATTGAGGTGCTTTAATTTTTCAGCTGTTCTCAGTTTCGGTGCACAAGAATCCTCTCTGTTCAACAACATTTTCACTCTCATAAACATTGGTGTGATATTGTTTGTGACAATCACTGGATTCTTCAAAGCGGACATCAAGAATTGGCAAGTGGATCCAAAACAGGTTGGTTTCGAATATAATTTACCGCTGTTCTCTCAGTATGCTTTTTCAATCTTGTTAATTTTAAATGATCGAATTTTGTTGTAGTATTTCAAGGCAGCGATATTAAGAGTTTAAATCACGTTCGCAAAATGGAAGGTGCTGTATATACTCGAGTACTTGTCACATTCACGTATAAGACGTATAATAGAATAAAGGATGTGCATAAATTTAGAACAGGGAAAAATTTACGCTATTTAAATAATTTCATTGATAAAAATGTCAGTGAATAAACGTAAAAATCGATTTGGCTATCGCGCTTAAAATCTCAATCTGAAGAAAAATTAAGCTCATCAAATTCGCTCATTCTAATCCGATTCACAGGTCCCGGATACAGATCCGAACAAGAAATATGTTGGTTCGGGAGGTTTTCTACCATTTGGGGTTGCAGGCATCATTTCTGGTGCCGGAACATGCTTTTATTCATTCGTTGGTTTTGACATCATTGCCACAACCGGTAAGTAGCGTGTTCTAGTTATGCCTTATTTGATCATATTCGTCAAAAATATCAACCAACTAATTAGCGCTATATCGGAATGGATGCTTTTCTGGACCGTATGCGGATATGACCAGAAAAAGCACGCAAATTACTACACTGTATTATTTTGTAATGAGTTATAATCTGATAAATGAAATCGGTTGATCACTTTTCGGTATTTTTCCATTACAAATGCAATATCTAGTTAAACAAGTTCACATTCAAATTTTTGGAGTTAAAGGGAATTAATGAGGCTTACTGGAAATAAATTTGTATGCAATCGGTCAAAACAATTTTCGTGTGACCTTTCACTAATGATACAGAAGTTTCATTAGACAGGACAAGAACATGACTGATTAGCAGCGCAGCAACCATCTCTGTTTTGACATAACCGCTGAGCAGCCTCAAGTAAGCCTAGGGGGTTTTCAAGTCATGTAGCCATGAGCAGGATCAGCGGTCGATTTGAATAATACCACGTGCATTCTAATCAATCTGATTTGGTCAAGGTCGGCTGACACTGTGGCTCACACTAGTTTTGCACTTTTACAGTTGTAAGCCACGCTGGCACCCTAAATTTACCGCATATACATTTATCAGATTGTGAGTATTATCAATTCGATCCCCCGAGCTTTACTATAGGCTGCTTAGCGGTAAGGCCAAAAGGGAGGTGGTGGTTGGAATGGTATTTCGTCATGTTCCATATTCTGACTACTATCCATGGTTTGACGAAGCTTCTGTGTCAGAAGTGAAACGTTACCCAAAACTACTCTGACCGATCACATATAAACTTCATTCCATTATGCACATACGGTCGGTCTCAAACATGTGCCAATCAATTGATACTGCTTAACTTATAAGGATATGTTGCGCTTCCTAAAGTTAATTGTTTACCTCAAACCACGTCACAAATTATTACTAAAGTTGGAGAACCGATTGGATTCAGCTCAGTGGCTTTGCTAATTTCATGCCAAATCCTCCCTTTAAGATTAACTTAATGTATTTTAAAAATCAATTTGTTTTAATATATATTTACAAGATGTGTTTCTTGTAACAGCCTTATATTCTCGAATCATCTGATAATGCTAAATCAGAAAACTTGCAAATAAGTAAAGATGCATATTAAAAGAAATGCTAATTTGCTTAGGGAACATATTTTTGTGCAATTATGAAAAATAAATGATGGTATAAACATAATTCATAACAAAGTTATGCTTGAAAGCTACCGTTAAATAGGGTTCGTACGACAAAGCTCGATGTTAAAATAAACAATCATAGGGTGATTCTCAGTCAAGCGATCACGACGCTCGAAGCGGCTGGTGCTCTATAAGTGCTAGGGGTGTGAATACTACTGTTTGTTCGTTCGTTTGTTGTACGTCATATGCGGATGAAGTTTTCACACTTCGCAGATTTTCGAATGAGTAAACAGTCTGATTCGCGAACAACAAGCTCTCCACCAGCTCTCACAGCGATAGGCAATACTCGGACGATCGGCGGCAATTGCACACTGACGATGTGAACTTCGATTAGGAGCCGAGAGCCTTATCTGATATTTTCCAGCTTGTAGACGACGATATAAACAGTACCTCGAAAGCGAACAGTCAAGAGCAAGTTCTTTCAAACTCAGAACTCAGAACTCAGAAAGTTTTATGGTTGAAAAAGCAGTAAGCTTAACAATAAACATAGGATGAAAAGGTATATGGAATATATGAAAAATATAAAATATCTCAAAAATCAATAAGGACAGTCACATACCGCATGGTTCGTCATAAACTCATCGAGTTTGGGAGCGAAAACCTTAGCAAATTCTGAACGTGTAATTTCTTCAGGCAAAAAGTTCCAAGTGAAACAAAATCTTACCGAGAAAAAATTACGACGAATTTCCAATCGAGAATGCGGAATGCTTAAACTCGCGGGGTCAATGTCAAGAGCTTTCATATCTCTTTTTCAAACGTCTTTTTACGCATCACTTCACATAATTCATAACTGTTTTGAATTAAAGGTAGCACAGTAATGTGTTGCTCACATCCCCCGAAATTACACTGTGATGTAAGCAATACATTAAAGGTAGCATGATTTTTGCTCATATTGAAGTGGTTAATTAAAATTTCGACTCAGATGTGAAACTTTTCTTGTTACAAACTGAGCACCGATAACCTCGGCAAAACAGTGAGGGAAATGTATCCAAAACTGTAAATAATATATATTGAGGAAATTAATTTCTGTTGAATCCAACATTGAAATGTACTCGTCATTAAAATCAGCTTGAAACTAGTATTAAAGTGGGAGTCCTAATTAGGTAGCGAACGAAATTACGTCAAATGTGTAGTAAGTATAATCAATAAAAATCACGTGAGTCCTACCTGCGCCTGCCTATTAGGCGGAGAGTCAAGCGAAATTTTCAATAAACGATAGTGTTTGATTTTGTAATACCAGATTTTTCATTTGCAAATAAAGTCTTTGAAGTCTCCAAGCTTAGTTAGTGGTTTACTGTCACAAACGAATAAATGTTTTCTAATTCGATTTTACCAAGCACTATCCCATTATCTGTCTTTTGTTTATTTACTATGGAATCCAGAGAGAAAACTTATGTCATGAATGTTTTGTCACGTGTTTCGGGATTTATTTTCAATTTGCAAATCGATTTCGGAGACATCCGATGTCAAACGTGAAATTAGGGTTGCAATTGAAATGGCAATGTGAGCCGAATTCTTATCACGTGGATATCGTGAAACAATGGAGTGAATATAAATATGCTTTCTTATATTTTGCGGAATATACTATACTATGGCAGTCCAATTTTTTTAATATTTACGTTAGTATACCAAAATTAATATTTTTATAAATTAGTATTTATAACTCTCATTGAAGCATGTTTCTCGAAAGTTTACAGTTTTGTTTCGCCAGAATGAATTACTATAAAACTTTGCTAATATATTTGTATAACTCCTGCTGATAATACAACCAATTACATGAAAAATAGACAGCTCAATCCGCTTTTTGCATTTTATATATCAGTATTGTTCAGTTCCTATCACCAACATTTATACATGATACACAATGCGATGCGTTATCGGCAAAGTTGACTCAATTATGATGAAAAGTAAAAATTAGATACTCACAGGACAATTTTAACTTGAGCATTCGAATAAGATAAAACTTTCATGTGCAATTTTTATAATCTCATTACCGATCATATTCTAGGGAAAGTTTCGTAACCATAAACACACAGAAATTAGTCGAGCATCGGAGCCAAAAATAATCGTTACTTGTGTAATAAATCCTAAAGGCATCGTTAATTTGTGATACATGATTCGAGCGAGCAACTTGATGGAGAAATTTTAAAGGAACATTTTTAATGTATTTTTCTTTCGATGATTGAAATGTCCTACCAAATGGATTCGGTATATCCACACTTTTCTGCAATCCAATTAATCCATAATTTCCATTAAATAAATTAGCAAATGCAGATAATTTCCGCGATCTCAAAGATTGTTTGTAACAACAGGCATTTGACAGTCAATCACGTACAATTCATAATTACACGAATAGTATTTTCGATCAAAATATTAATGTTGATTGTCTAAGCAAAACTGATACAATACGTGGTTTTGCTTTTCAAGGTATGCAATGTGTTTCAGCCTTCGAAAGACCATTCAAATTATTTGGTTGGCTGCACCATATTTTTGCTATCGGCAACGATACATTTTCTGTCCACTATGCAATAGCTCAACCTTTCCTGAAATCCATGCGTAATATCAAGCATATCAAGTAACCGAGTTTAACTAAAGAATGGTGATGGGACTGACAGCTAACGCAAACTGTGCGAACCCGGAAATAGTGTGTGGAGAGGAGCACAGCAACCAGCGAAACTTTAAGTGCGTGAAAGTTTTCGTGCAATTCAAATCAATCACATTTTTTGCATAGCGCAAACAATGGCTAACAGTCTGTTTTCGTAATTATAGCGGGCATGAAAAACTATCCATTCGCTTATCAGCCAAAATCAAACAATAGAAAGCACCAACACTATACAACACACTTGCTATCAAATATTTCTTATCTGAAAGCCAATAAATTTCAACATGTTGCGTTCACACACAGGTGAGGAAGTAATCAACCCGCAACGAGCCATTCCCATAGCGATTTTGGTTTGTTTGCTGATTTGTTTCACCGCCTACGCCGCGATCTCAGCGGTGTTGACACTTCTTGTGCCGTACTACACAATTCCCTCAATCGCTCCGTTGCCGTACGCATTCAGCCACGTCGGGTGGAATGTGGCGAAATATATAATCGCTGTTGGAGCAATCTGCGCTCTGACAACCAGGTAACAGTCATGGATAAAAGTGAATATATATTTGGTAAATATTAGCATTTGTAATAATAGTTTTCAGAACAAGCGAAAGTGTTTAGTACCACCACCACCACCACATCAATATCAAGATGGAGAAAGTTAGCACGAACGTAGAGCGGAGAACGTATGTATATTATTAGATTTTAGAATGTAGAATCTTCCCGAAAACGAATAATTTGATAAGAAATCATACAAATTATCTGTTAAATCATACGGGCTATTTGAGTAGACAAAAATTGAAGGTAATTCTGTGTAGGAAAATAGACAAACAGTAAGATTTTAATTAGCTTTCAAGAGTCAGCATATATTTTAGCACGATTGTAGGGGACCTGGCCAGCATTTGTTTTAAAATATTTCACACAAATGAACATCTTATTTCATAAGTCTTTTCATTTGTAATTGATTAACATTTTTACACAATGAGGTACGTGGAAACGATTTACTCTGCCTGACCGAAAATTTGAAATTCTGATAAATTGTAGCTTGGATCATATACCGTAGGACATTTGCTTATTTTGCTTATTTACCATAGATCCTGAATATTGTAATAATTTTACTATTCTTTTATAAACACTCAAAATATTATTATTTGTTAGAGTGTTTCCAATACGTACAATTATTAACTTTAATTTTTACCGCCTTTCAAGTAATCTGAAAAAATTTGGCGACATTTGGGAAAGATTTATTTGAATCGCAAGATTTTCAATTTTTGAAATGCCAAAATTAAAACCTTGCCACCCGGGTTTTCCCGGGATTTTCTAGCCAAAAGTTGCCAATATTTAGGGTAAGTAATAAATAAAGTAAGCGGTGTGCGCCTTGTTGCGAAATTCGGACCGTAGTTGCGCATTCACCATTGCATGTGATTCTCAATTAAACATGGCAGTAGAGAAAATGGTTTTGTTTTTCGCATTATGAACAGCTATGATTCGACAATAACTATAGCATTGTCGCACGGAACGCAAAAAATCGGAGTGATTGATCTACTATTTAATTCACTATTTCAACTTTCATGAGTTCTGGTTTTACGGCCTCTTTTGATGGACGTAAACACCAGGAAACTGGTCGTGTAGTTTAAGCGGGCGAACCAAAAATGACTGATGTATTCCAAATGTATGTCGCAAAAATTGCAGTGGTGTTTTTAAACTAAGTTTTCTTTATTGCAACTTGTAAACAACATCTCTACAGGGGAGTTGTGGTAATTCTTTCCAATAATAAATCAGTCAACTCAAACTGCGTTAACTTGGAATAATTTGCAATAATATTCACTTGCGGAACATGTGTCATTGACTATTACATGTAACGTTGTTGAGATTAATTTAATATATGTATTCGTAATTTACTTTCGGGTTATAAAATATCTGACTTACTTGCTTTCACTTCGAGCACCTATTACGCAGAATAAAAATGCAGAAACTTTATTTGAAAATATTCACTTGAGAATTTGACAAGTTTATTTAAGTGTCAGAAATTAAATAACCATTGTGCTAACCTGCGACAAATGTAACTTTTTAAAAAAAGCAAAGTGAACTTTGTTGGTTGCAACCCATTTGTTCATTCTAATTTTTAATTACCTCCAAAGGAAAAAAGGTAGTTAAAAGGGAACAAATTTACCAATGTCATTTAGAGATCTTCAAGGATCAAAAGAACGTAAAAATTGGTTTTATTCCCAAGTTAGCGAAACGCAAAAAACTGCTGTTAATTGCGAAACGGAAACATTGCAATAATAGGGTGTACATCCGAACTCAATACATTGACCAATGTTCAGTGAAATATCGTCGAATGAGGTACAACTGTTTTTACCCGTATAGCTCAAAGTATAAGTATACTATAAAGTCCAAAATATAGCATAAAGTATAGTATAAACTTCATTTTTGTATAAAGTCAGATTTTATTAATAAGTAATATATGGCGTTCGAAAAGCAGGACAAAAGCATCAGACATGCGTATCCGCGACCGGACATTCGAACGTCGTTCTGACTTTGTTCTAAGCCAAATAATTTGCGAATTCGAGGATAGCATAAACTATATTCGAATTCTCAAGACTATACCAAAATGGGACAGTTTTGACAGCAAACACTATAGAAACTAAAATCGCATTTGTAGTAAAAAAGACCAGCAAAATCAGATAGAAGCATTTGCATTATACAATGAAAGTAATCTATTACGGTATTTTGTCCATAATTTCAAAGCTCACAACGACACCTCGAAACAAAATGTCGTTTCCCACGAGCCATAAAAATGCTATTGAAGGCTGAAAATTCGTGAACACGAATAAAGTAATTCTTCTTCTTCTTCTAAATACATATTATAAGCCATGGCCCAAAACATTAATTAAATTTAAATGTATGTGACTCGGGCAATAGTGTAAATAAAATTTCAGTTTTGTTTCGGTGACCAAACCGAAACTGGATTGAAATTTTTGCGTGGTTAATGCAAATAAAGACGAAGCGTACGTGACGAGTAATTTTGCACTGTGGACAGCGGTGGGATTAAGGTAAATCATTAACATGCAGCTTCCCTACGTACCTACGATAGCAATGACGGTGCATCTTATCGTTTAGCATATAAGATGCCTATAGATTATATCACAATAATATCTAATTTTTTATCAGTAATATTCACAATGATCGACTTCCCAATTGCAACTCACCATAGAGTAGAAAACTAAGAACTATTCAGAGATAAATCTTTGACAATGTGGTGATAGGATTTTAATCCTGTAAAAAGATGCGTGCTCTATGGTTTTATAAATGGTATCAAACTTAAAGGGATATATTCATGATTTCACATCCTACGATATCTTGCGATTACTATAAACTTCTATTTGAAATCACCGACAATGTTCCGTAAATTGTCATTAACGCTACGTTTGAAGTAAATGCCCATGAACGCTCAGTATCAAAACCTGAAGTGTATAGAAGCATGGATAATGCCAGAATGGACATATTGCTACCTGGTACAATTGCTCAAAATTTGTGAATATGATTTCGCAGCTCCATTGCGAATTCTGCACTTTAAATACGCTATAAAAAACTACCAAATAGCTGTAAACCTTCATATGACGTTCTTCAGACCGCTTACGAGAAGTATTTTGACATAAGCACCAATATGGAAAGTTATTCCTAAACTACGATCAACTACTTCAATACGTGCCAAATTTCATACAGCAGTATTAGGACCCTCATTAAGTAGGCAATCAGCGGCTCCAACCCCGGTAAAAACTTCCTGACACCCTGAGGATGTCGCCATCAGATTCGAAAAAAGTGTATGAAAAGTATCTTTTCATCATCGCGCAGCATGGCTTTATTTTTTCCATTTAATAACACTAAACCTTTTGCATTCAAAACTGTTAAGTGTGACAATGTTTTTCTTTTCAATCACTGGACTCACCCACTAATTTCAAACATATTATAGCTACCAAATTCCGAAAAGTAACAACCACTAATGAGGCGGGAAGCAACATGCATACAAGGATTGAATTTCACATTCATTTATCAGCTAACGTAAAAATCGGTGTTTATACTAAACTGTACATAAGGTGGGCATCAACTGTCTTTCCGAACAAAGATCTATATTTCATTCCTCGGATGTATAATGCCGGGCGCCTTTAACAGTTGTGATAGAAAAAACACGAATTCCTGGATTTTCACTGCTTGATTAGACAGACAGGTATAATGATTGTTTCGATCGAATTAGAGGAATTATTCGTCAAGATTTCAGTCGCATCAAAATCAAATAATTCCAATAATTTGGCCGCTAATCGGACGGGTACTGGCTATCGCGGTGAGCAGTGAAAGAGAGACAGTTCCTTCCGAACCAGGCTGTTTCGTCATTTAAAACGCATGGAATACTCATGCACTTGCGCACTACATGGGCAAAATTAAGCCAGCAAAAATATTAAAAATAATATTAGCAATAATACTATAAATTATGCTGCCAATGGAGTTAAATTATTTCAACGGTGTTTAAATCAAGCCCAGTATGCATCGAAGAGTAGCGTTTTTTCATTTGTTGGTGTAGTTGAGGTTTATCCATTATTGATATTGGTTCAATCCACTTGATTTAGTAGCAGTTCCTTCCATTTATCTGAAACAGTTGTCTGCTACCGCATCTGGTCAATGAAACTATGTAAAATATGAAACATTTGTTAAGACAAATATTTCCGAATAAACTTCATGATTAAAATTTTCGGTTCAAGATGCTTTTAGCAATTGTGAAACACGATTCGCAACCATATAAATTTATTTGAAACAACAACTGTCGATTCTTTCATGTCAACATGTAATTTTCATTAAAAAAACTTCCTGCGCATTTCAGCCTCTTGGGTTCCATGTTTCCACTACCGAGAATACTGTACGCAATGGCTACTGACGGTTTATTGTTTCGTTTCTTCGGTCGCGTCAACCGACGTTTCAAAACCCCGCTTCTAGCTACTGTGCTCTCCGGACTGTTAGCCGGTAAGATTCTCGGATGTATTTCACCCACGCGGGGGCTTGAACGTTGCGCTTGCAGTATATAACGAACTATGACCATCCGATTTCGATGGTTAAACCGAGATCTTATTGATCGCGTGTACTCGCAAATTGAACTTTGTTTTAGGCAAGTGCAAATTCCAATTTCGTTGTTCAAGATGCATGCCAACGAAGAAACCATGAGAGTGTGAAACTTCAAATTGGCCCATCATTAAGAAAGTACCCTGACAATAATCGTTGCGAACTTAATATTGGGTAAACAATTGTCCATTAAAAGCGAATTCTGCATATAACCAGAAAGTTTTCTCACAAAAGTTAAAGTTGTCATGTCTAGTCGATGAATGTTATCATTTAAGAACAACTTATTGCGATGGAGAAAGAAACGTTTAAAAATACTGAATAATTCTCAAACATTATTGAACCAATGTTTGAACATGTGATCTACTGTTCAAGTACATGTGCCCAGATGGGCTGAACCATTGGGTCTGAAACATAAATCCGAATTTGTATGCATTTCTATCACAAACACACTCCACAACCATTTTTTGTGTTGTTTGCACTCATCGGGTAGAGATAGTACTGTCAGGATCCTTATGCTTGTGTTTAGAAACGGTAAACAAGTTCTGAACTTGTAAGCCATTGTTGAATAAGGCTGGCGCGACCATCCTGTTCAATCTTATGTGCCCACGTACATGTAGATTGATTAAATTCATCGGTTTGAACCGAAAATCCGTATTTTCATGCATTTCCATTACCCTCTCAAGTTTTTTTATGTTGATCGCCTTCGGTCGATGTTAAAAAATAGATACACATCTCATGCGGATGATGATTCCAGATTCTAAGACAGTTCGCATAACTCTCTAGTCTAACTTTCGACTGAATATACATATCGCAACTGTCACGACGATACGCGGTGTCAAGTCGAGCAGCACCATCTCTCTCCAGTGTGTGCCTGTCTCTGTACAACAATCGACAGCCCCACATGCTGGTTCCCAGTTTGACGGTAAGGCCATATTTACCATTCAGTTTGTATTAACAGTAACAGCGATTTGTGCCGACACTCATGCTGAGTGAATTGTTGTAAGCATTCGATGTACACGTATGTCGCACACATTCGCAATATCTAGAATAACTTCCGTCATGGCTACCCAGAATATTAATGCAAAATATAAGTTTAACCTGGACTATAGAATTTTCCATAACATCGGTACATTTACCAAGCCTTGAAAATGATTAAAATTGTTTATTTTCAGGTTTGATGGCTGCTGTTTTCAGTCTAAAGGATCTTGTGGATATGATGTCCATAGGAACTTTACTTGCTTACTCCTTGGTTGCAGTTTCTGTGTTGATTTTAAGGTGAGATCAGATAGTTTATTTCTAAATTGAAAAATGGCCCTAATTGTGATTCTTTATGTTTTTCGGGCCAGTTTTAAGCAAAAATAGCTTCAAACTTTAAGATTTGATTACAGACCCGTTTTAGCACGAATGTATCTGCCAGGAATTAGATACGTTTTTTAGATTAAGCAATCTTTAGAAGATCACAAATGATGTTCTATAGAATGATATGGTAAATAGAACAAAATCAAGTATGCTTCACGCATATTATAAAAAATAACGCATTGCTATGCATGGAGTTTTCCACATTACATTATAGAAATATTGATGTTAAATAAATTACGTCAAAACGCTGCTAGATGTTCATCGTGAGGGCAAGTTTGGAGTAGCACAAAAGGTTGAGCTTTATCCATAATATTCGTCTACGTACATCACAATAATCGTCTCAAGGATGCTGACAAATCGCTCATCTAAGGTGAGGTTCATTGGAAATTTCTTGACGCAAATTCAACCGAATGCAAATTGTGAGTTACTTTAATGAGTAAGAGGAAAACTTCAAGCCAAACACGAAAATCACCTCATTGCATTACAACAAAGAAGTTGCAGCGTGATAGAATTCATCCTCTGGTAACCAGCGAATCAAACATTGTGTTCTTAATTGCAATTAATTAGGGACAAATCGAAAGTTGAACTGGTGGTTTGAATCAAGTTTCGCGATGAACTAGACCGCATTCAAATAAGCCACGTTTTTGACGCAATTGTATATTAACTTCAACTTGTGTGAATAACTATTCAGTAACAATTGTTTGAAAAACGATTTGGATCATCAATATATGATAGTTTTTTTAAAAAAATTCAATATAAAATGAAAATTGAAACATTTTTATATTGTTTTCTTAATCCAGAGGACAGCGACAGAAAATGGGACAAAATCAGAATTCTGCTACGATCACCGATCGAACAGTGTCAACGACTGCGGCAATGCTGGCTGAGGGTGTCCGAGTAATTCCAGTGGAGGAGAATATCCAGCTAAGGTTGGTTGTCCTTTAACAATTATCAAGTTAAAAGCTCAAATTGTTTGCCATCCTGAGCGTACTGCCCCTACCTAGTGAGTGCAAACAGCACGAAACAGGTCGTTGGGTGTGTGATTAAAATGCACGCAAGTAAAATTATCACGTTCATTGATTCTCTCAAATAGCCTACATGAAGGAAACATTCCACAGCAACGGAAATCTGGGATGATAACTCCTATTTATGAAGGTGGTTGCCGTTGAGACAACGCAAACTATAGACCGATAACGCTAATTCCGGTTATCTCTAAATTAATGGAACGCATTGTAACTGTGCGCATAAGAGAACATTTTGAAAACCATAATATTTTGACCGCAGCACATCACGGTTTTCGAAGAAATTGTTGCTGTTTATCTGACCATCTACCAACGTTCAAGGATTTGACCAAGGCTGGTGATGGTGTACATGTTTACTACATCGATAATTCCAAAGCTTTCGATAGAGTCAACCGTGACATTCTAGTGAATTGGATAAGGGACTATCTTGCTGATAGACACGTCGAAGTTCGCGTTAGCAGCACCCTCTCTAGAAGAACAGACGTCACTATTGGAGTTCCGCAAGAATCGGTGCTTGGACCTCCTCTATTCGTTGTGTATATGAACGATATAGTAGAGGATATTGGATGTAACTTGATACTGTTTGCCGATGATATTAAAATATGTAAATGTGTTAGGTGTGTTAATGACTATATGACATTACAACGGGATCTGTGCAGCTTATTTCGTTGGTCCCAGACAAATGAGCAGTCATTAAACCCTGCGAAATGTAAAATGCTGCGGCTTGGAAAATCTTTGCACACACGTATCAGCTTCGCCCGCAAGATCTCATCTGGAACACCCCATAAAAAGTTCTCAGTATCTGGGTATCGTATAACTTTAAGCCTGAGCATCATTGCCGGACAGTGTACAATAAAGCCTGGCGTATCTTGAGTGTTCTAAAAAAGATAATCAAGATTTTAACGCCCGAAATACTACCCCGGTTAATTAATACGTATGTACGTCCTGTTATAGAATATTCTATCAAAGCCTGGGCACCATAGCTGAGGAAGGATATCAAACTACTTGACAGAATTTATCATCGCGCGTCAAAGTTGGTGCCCAGTTACAGAAATTCGCCTTTCAAAGAGCGAATGTTAAAACTAAATCTACACTATTTTACCCAACGACGGATACGGAGTGACCTCCTGTTGGCATTCAAAATCTTGCATACTGAAAATCATCCGCTTAATCACTTGCTAAATCCCAATGGCCTTACTCGAACACGAAAAGAATCAAATAGGTTTAAGCATTCCGCATTCTCGATTGGATTTTCTTCGTAATTTTTTCTAGGTCAGAATTTGTTTCACTTCGAACATCTAGCCTGAATAAATCAAACAGTTGAAATCTGGCGAGGTTTTCGATTTTAAACTCGATGAGTATATGACGAACCATGCGGTATGTGACTAGCTTACTTGAATTTGTTCTCCGAGCTTGTTGAGTTTGCATCGGACGTTTCGTTGCCAGACTAGGCAACATCTTCAGCGATTGTTGGCAAATTGACTACTCGAAGTGTCACTGACGATGGTATTTGGCCGGCCGACCATTGGTCACGTGATCGCATGTGATTGGCTGCCTTTTCGATTCTTCGTCTCAGTCGCATCCGTGCGTAGATGTCGTCCAAGCTCACGTGTTCGTTGATCGATCGTTCACCGGAGTGCCAGGCTTCGATGAACTCTCGTGCTGCTTTGTTATTAGCTCGGCCAGTCCATCTCGTGATTTTCGTTGTCGACGTGCGTTGATATGAGAGACTTGGTGTCGTGACGTCGTACGGCTAGTTGATGCTCATGGATTCGAGTTTTTAGTTTTCGACCGGTTTGCCCGATGTAGTGTTTGTCACAGTGCGTGCACTGTATTTTGTACACTACGTTTGCGTTTTCATCTTTGGGTATTGCATCTTTCACTTTTGTGAGCACGTTACGTAGGGTTGCTGTTAGTTTGTGGGCGATAAAAATACCGTGAGGTCGTAGGAGTCTTGATGTCATTTCCGAGATGTTTTTGACGTATGGTAACGCCACCCGTTGCATAACATCAGTCTGGTCTCGCCTAGGGCGTGTCGTTCGGCATCTACGGATAAAGTTCTTCGGGTAAGAGTTCTTCTGGAATAGCTTGTATAGATATTGTTCTTCTTCTTTTTGCAGTGTGAGCTTGCTGCAGTGTGTTATAGTGCGTTGAAACAACGTCCAAACGCAGCTTTTCTTGTGTGCTGTTGGGTGGTTACTTTTGAAGTTCAAGATTTGGTCGGTGTGGCTCGGTTTTCTATAGACATTGGTCTGTAGTTCGCCTTTACTCAGTCTGGTGACTTGCACGTCTAAGAATGGTAATTGACCGCTTGTTTCTTTTTCCATTGTGAACTGTATACCATTGAATACACAGTTGAGTAATCGTGAAGTTTCCTCAAGTCTTGATCGTTTAATAATCACGAAAGTATCGTCCACGTAGCGTACCCATAGGGTGGGTTGTATCAATTGTAAAGAAATCTGCTTCAGCCTTTGCCAACAATCGCTGAATATATTGCCTAGTCTGGCAACGAAACGTCCGATGCAAACTCAACAAGCTCGGAGAACAAATTCAAGTAAGCTACAACAACGACCCGAGCTACAAATATTCCAAACGGTATGTGTCTATCCCTATTGATTTTTGGAAGATTTTATATTTTTACTCGATATACCCCGTTATCCTATTGTTATTGCTAAGCTTACTGTTTTTGTAAGTACCATGAAAATGGTTGATTTCTGAGTTCTTGTCGATTCCGAGTACCTATGCCGTAGAGACCTTTTTCGCAGCTTTGCTAGAAATGACTTTTTGAACCACGAGTAAGTAGAGAGACGCTAACCAAACCGATCAGCGATCAGGTTTGAATTGCGTTTACCTAAGCAATTTTGAATTAGCTAAAATAGACAGACAAGATCAAGATCAATCAATACTCTCCCTGCACGTTGTGTAATCCATTATTTTTTAGTTTGTGTGCAGGTAAGATCAACGTCTGTTGACCGATGAGCTTGCTTGCGTTGTCCGCGTGCATACTAGGGGTCATGCAAGTTAATCTTTGTCCACTGCAGAACTGGACGCTTGATTGTGGAGATATCCGATTCATCCACCCTACTGACCGCCATGAGTATGCTGTAACAGATTCATTTCAAACTTTATTTCATGATTAAGGATCCCTGATTGATCTCAAATATATTCAAATATCATCTTAATCAGTTATAAGATTGAAAGCGATTAAATGCATAATTTTCAAATATCTTATAGCCCAGCGTTAATGATATTATCGGCTCTCAATCGATCTACTGGCCAATGGTCGTTTGACAGTATATGGTGTAACTTGAAGCTCGAATCAGGCGACATTTGCATAGTTGATGTAGTTTACCGTTCATCGTCATCATCGGATGCGCATAACGAAAAACTATTGAAAGCAATGCAGTACGTCGGAAAAAAGCGCAATTCGCAATTATTGATTATGGGAGACTTCGATCTGCCTCAATTATATAAGCGAGTAGACCATCCACCCAGATCACTAGACTGCAAATTTCGCGAACTGGTCGATTACATCCCCTTGTATAATCGTGTTTTGGAATATACACGACAACGAAATTTGCAGCAGACATATGTTCTAGACCTTTATATATATAATATATATAATATATATATATATATCTATATATATATCATATTATATATATATATATATATATATATATATATATTCTTATATAAATATCCTATGGTTGTACAGCTACAAGATTTTTATACCATAAAGTCTTGATTCTTAAATATTGTATCTTGAATCTTGTTGCCTCTAACAATTCATCAACTGTCCGAAATGGTTTAGGTCGATTCAACCGTCAACGAGACTTAAATCATCCTCCTAGGCCAATACTCCGACGAGAATAAAACAATGTAAGAGCCACAGATTTAAGCACACATGAGTACATGTACTAAGTGATGGTTTTTTTACGTTAAACTAGATGCATTTTGTCAATGACAATTCGAATATGAAGTAAAATACATAATTAATTCTTCGTTTGATGCTTTGAAATAATGCAGAAAACCTTTTTCTCACACATTTGAATTTGATTTAGCTATTCGTATTTATTTAATCAGATGAATCGAATAAACGTTTGTCTCATTAGGACGATCAAACAGGTAGATGGTAAATGTACATAATTACTAATTAGATTTGCTTACAACTTTTTTAGCGAACTCGAAATTCTCAAAACCGAGCTACCTAATGCTGAACCGCCCGCCTCCTTCACACGATACGTTAAGCTAAGCTTCGTTCCGGAACCAGGCGAGGAGGGACCCACACGCCAATCGGAGTGGGTCAACACATGCAACACTTATTTACTACGTGAGTCCCGTTGTGAACACAAATTGATATCGTGATTCAACACTTTCTATCACCAAATATTAATACAATCCAATTGTAGCTTTCCTAGCGTTTTGTATAAATGAAGTGACGAAAATCCCACTTAGTTTGTGTGACCTAAAAGAAGCAATTAAATATATACAACTTGAAGTATTATTTGACTATCATTTGGATGCTGTCATATCCCTGAATTACACTCCACTAGTGTTTTCGGACAGTTTTTACATCATCAAGTGGAGAGAAACGAAGCTTATAGTCTGTAAGACCGGCTGCAGCGTTAAATGGGCAAACAAACGATTATGAACTCCACCCTCAAATTAACAAGTTAATACATGAAATCGCTATTATATGAACTTAGCACATGCATCTTCGGTTAGCCAATAAAAGTGCCAACTTTTCTACTGGTCCTGTTCTTTGCAATTCACTAGCGATTTTTTTAAAATCGTATTATCAACCGTAACGATGAGACAAACGGGTCGAAATGACAAGTATTTGCCGAAAAATGATGACCAAAAAGTGACTTTTTCAAAGGGAAACTTCAGTTTGTTTGCAATTATTTATCCTGAGCGAAGCGTTGAATGCATCAATAATACATCGTTGATTTTCGCAGAGGAACCACTTGAATTTACGAAAATGTTCGTTTTGTTTTTTAAAGTTTAATCGGCTGCTGTGCACCGAATTAACTAACGTCGCTGTTGCATTGATTAGGCACAGAACAAGAGCTCATCAGGCACTTTGTTGGGAAAGCTCATTTCACAAATACTACAGACGAAAAATATATTAATGAAGTTCCCACGTACAACCCATCGCATTATTTACAGGACGTGTGGTATCTGTGATTTATTGGACAATAAATACCACGACGTCCTGGGTTACTGACTCCTGACTGAACGGGGTATGAATTGTTGGTTTGTTGTAAAACGGCAGCAGAATTCACATTCACCGAACATCTTATCCTCAAAAAGATGCATATAGGTAATCTATCAGAAAAAACTAGAGCAGATTAATATAATTATATTTGCCTTTGTTCAAGTCATCATGCAATGGTTCAATAGCTATTCCAGGATATCTGCATAAATTCTAACAGATCAATGTTTTACGAAATAGTGAAAATATCGGCAGCTGAATGGCTTAGACTATGAATACATCTTTCTTAATAAAGCTGGTTAATGATTAAAGGAAGAATTTCCTATTTTTATTAGGTAAACTCAATGGTATTAAGGAATTTGACACACGGGACAGATTTTAAAAAGAGGCCAATGTAGAACATTTTTAAGTTGTTGTTCTACTCAAGTGTACACAAACTCATTTCCGATAATTTAAAATTAGTTTTCACAAGCAATTCAGTATTAAAACAAAGTAAAGGATTATTGTTCGTGACTTGGTTTGATTTATAAGCTGAACAGTAAAATTCCCTTCTGAAATGCTCGTAGTCCTATAAGCAGCTCAGATAAGGATTATTCACAATTAACAGACAATGCATATCAAAGTCCGGCAATTCTCTGTTAACGCTTGGTAAAACGCGCACAGATAAGCAGATTTCCAGACATAAGCTCACGACACAATCATTATTGATTCAATGACTTTTGCTCATTCGAAAATAAATGCTCTGTCGCGTTTTGTTAGTTATCTCTTAGGATAAAGACATTTTATTTTCAGTCCTAGCCATCATATTGATCAATATCGGTCTAATATACTTCGACGGAGAGGAGATCACGCGTAACTACGGTTATTTTATTGCTGCGTGTACAATCGTTGGTATTTTCGTGGTGGTCATCTTGCTACTTTGCATCAGTTTGTCAAGGCAGCCAGAGAATCGGACAAAAGTTTCATTCAAGGTGAGTAATATTCACGAGCGTGGTATGACCTGAAGAATTATCGATCTAATTTTGACCACGCTGTAAAAGGTCTAATTTCTGTGATCGGCCTTGTGACACCATATTCGAGTCCAATGAGATGTTAAAGTTCCGAAACGCACGGAATCAAACATGTCTGCGTTGAAATTCGCTTAGCTGTTAACGAAGCATTGAATGGCAATCGCCTCTTTGCCTCAACTTCAGAGATTTTGAGAAAGCCTTCGACAGTGTGGACCGCGAATTCATATGGAAGCTTTTGCCACACTATGGGGTCCCACCGATGTACATGGACCTCATAAAGCAGCTGTATGAAGGTGCCTCCTGTCAGGTAATTCACAACGGAAGACTGACCGATCCATTTGCAGTTGAGACTGGCGTTCGCCAAGGATGCCTGTTGTCCCCAATGATTTTTCTGTTGGTAATAGACTGGATAATGAAACAGACAGTAAAAGGCGAGAGGAATGGTATCGATTGGAAGGAATCCGAGCATTTGGAGGATCTGGAATACGCTGATGATGTCTGCTTGATATCACGTGGCCCCCAACGTCTTCAGAGAAATACCGATAGACTAGCACACTTTGCTTCATATGCAGGACTACGCGTGAATACCAAAAAACAGAAGTCCTCCGTGTGCTAACTGATGAGCACCCATCAATCACCATCAATGGTAAAGCAGTTAAAGACGTCACGCAATTCGTCTACCTCGGTAGCCTTGTTTCAATATGTGGTGGCACGGACGAAGACATAGTCGCCAGACTCCTCCTCCAGGAACTCAAGGGATTAAGTCAAGTAAGTCAAGTTAACGAGGGGCAAAATTAGACAGAATGTGGGGACGTGCAGTTTATACATAATTCTAAGCAATACGCATTAACTAAGTTTATGGATTTTGACTGCGATTCACGTAACATTATTTCACGAGATCAACTTCCAATTGACTGATATAACCGCCAGATTAAATGGGGATTGCGTTTTACATAAAATTTATATAGGGATTTATAAAAAGTCCTAGTTTTTAGTTAAACATTTCATTAAATCAAACCGGCGGTAGTTCAATTCGCACCTCAAACTAAAAGTAAAATTACATGTGTAGATAAAAAATATTATTATTCTAGCGTAAAATTTCCGGTTTCTTGGAATATGCTTATCAAAAACATTCGACTGGGCATAAATATGTTCCACCCCGACGATGAGATTAATATGTGTTAGGAAGACAAGGTGAAAGACGTTGTCAAAACAGTTTTATAAAGGACGATGATGAATCGCAAAATTGCAAGATTTTGCGAGATCCGAAGGATGCAAGTTTAGGTTAAATATTACACACATCGAGCTGACGTGTGATCAGAGGGTTGTAGAATTTAGCAGACATTCAGCTGAAGTTTGCACTTTTGTGGTATCGTGGCTTATCGCTGTCATCGATTGAATACAATCGCGCATCTTTAAATATAGTCACTTATGACCGTTTACGATTGATTTTATCGATTAGACATTATTTTTTTCTCGCAGTGGGTCGCATGTATAAGACGCACATAAAACACACGTTATATGTTAGTTAGAAAACCACGAATTGTACTCGCGTGTATACGATGAATATTATGATTTAAGTTTGACCAAAAATGTTTCTTCTATTAAACAAAACGGCTATCGGTAATCAATAATTGAATTTACCATATTCTGGATTTCGATAACGAAATTTTAAAAAAAATAAATAACACAAATTGTTCGGTTGTCTTAGTAACGTTAAAAATGAATTGACATTTTTATCAAGAAACGCTAATGTCCTTTCCATGAAGAAATATGCCAATGCCACACAAGGCATTTTCTTTCTGATTATGTGAAAAAAGATAGTTTTGAGCGAAAGATGAGATGGAGATGAGTTTTGAAAGTTAAATCTAAATTCCCACTTGTCTTAAAATAAGCATAGGGATTAACATTATTCAAGCTGTGTACTACGGATTTAAATTCACCATGAGTTCAGTCGAATGTGAAGCAAATACCAATATGAATAACGCTCAAATTTTTGCGCTAATCACATGCGTTCCATTATCAACCTCAGGATGGTTTCTCCCTGTTTCAAGCCTAACTGAAACCAGTCTTGATATCTGCAAAAAACACTAGTGAAACGTGCGTGTAAAGGATATGAATGAGACAATACACTAAAAATACTCTTATTCGATCGCAATGAGAACCCAAAACATGATAATTAACGGTGGAAACGCAAATTATAGAACATTTATTACGATAGTTCTAAACACAGTTTATCCATCATCAAATTGGCAACACCCAAGGTGTATTACCCCGTGGATGAAATCCTGACTTGAGGATTGATAATCAATTGCAAGCTTGCTTTATTAATGTTACTCGTCGAGCGATCAATCTATTTAACTGAAATCGTTTGGGCCACAATTTTGCCTCCGGACACGCACTATTAACCAGGGCGATAATGCGCGTATAGCAATTTTGTGCTCGAAGATTCATAACCATTGAAACTATTGCTTATTATTCCCGCGTGTTATCCAGATTAAATCGAACATGTGAGAAAACCAGAGTGTAGTGAGGGAAACGTTTTATGTTAAATACGAAATGAATTCAAACTGACCGCAAATCACAAAATAAAAGAGATTAAAAAATGAACGGGCGACTTTCCTAAAATGGTGATATGAAATTCGGTACCAAAGGAGAAAAACCGGTGTGTAACCTATTGGAAAACAACAATGTCCAGGACATTTTCATGTTACACATCAATCGAACGCTAATCAATAAGTGAAAGTAACGGACAATCTAACGGTGCGTTTGACATTTGATCAGATGACCTGTAAAAAGAGAAAATCGAAAACACGTTAAGACGGTGGAAAAAGCTTGGTGTAGCTGACTTGGTTAGATTATCTGACGATCGAAAAAACGCCGTACGAAAGGATTCCTCTGGCTATGGCAATTTGCGTAACAAAAAATGATAATGCAGTGAAAGCTGTCAGAAAAGGTCATACTGACACGGCACACATGAACATGGCTGTGGTAACAAGACAGAATGAAAAATTTGTTTTTACGAAATCATTGTGCCTAGTTGGAAAAGAAGGTTAATTTCAACTAATCTACATGCAACATTAGGGTTTCATTAAGTATTTGGCATCCTTCGGTTGATGTCGACCATGGATATACGTCAAAAGCACATGAGATTTTTGAAGCTCCACAGCACTTCGAATAAATAAGCAGTCCGATTCGGGAGGAACAGACTCTCCCACAGCGCTTACAGCGATAGGCAGTACTCGGACAATCGCCGGCAGTTGCATGCTGACGGCGTTATGAATTATTAGCATCCGAGAGAAGCATGCAGGCGATGCTTTATACAGCGCCTCCAAAGTGAGCGGTCAATAGCAAGTCTTTCTCAACTCATACTTACTTTTACTTTTGTGCTGCTGGCTCCACGGGTGGATTAGCCGGCTTCATTGATGTCTCGGATCGCACCAGCCCACGCACGTCGATCGGAGGCGAGATCGGTGCAGATCGTGATCCAGTCTCGTTCCCACCTGCGAACTCCGTAGACGGTACGCAGACCCAGGGTGTCTACATCCTCTTTCACAGTTGACAGCCAGGTTTTCACTTGACCACCTTGCCGCCGACGCCAGGTGCGAACGGGTTTAGGGTCGAGGACAAGTTTTGGGAGTGCTGTGTCTTCTTTCGGAGGACGTGGCCAAACCATTGCAGCCTTCGCCGTTGTATGTGATCGGAAAGTGGAGATAGTCCGCTGCAACGCTCTCGTACGGCTGCGTTAGATACTCGGTCAGTATATCGGATGCCCAAGATTACCCTGAGGCACCAATGGTCGAACACTTCTAATGTGCGTACATCTTGTGACCTTAAAGGCCATGTCTCGCATCCGTAAAGCAGTACAGGGCGGATCGCTGCTTGATAAACACGCGTCTTAGTTTTTAGGCTGATCCCAGGCTTGCGCCAAAGGGTGCCTTTCAACTGCAAAAACGCATTACGAGCACGATCGACCCTTAACTTCACTTCATCTTTCGCCTGACCATTGGGCAATATACTTGAGCCGAGGTATTTAAAGACTGGAACGTATTCAATCGGACAACCCTGGACGCGAAGTGGCTGGATGCCTGGCGTGTCGGTATAAAAAATGCCTTGGTCTTAGCCGCGTTTATCTCAAGACCGACTTTCGCGGCAGTGGCACTAATGCGGTCTAAAACGCTTTGCAGCATTTCGGTATTGTCGCCCTGAACGACTATATCGTCAGCGTAGTCAAGGTCGGAAATCCATAGATCCGTTGAAATTTGCACCCCTTGATAGTCTGTTAACGCCTCGTTCATTATCCAGTCTACGACATAGTTAAAGATAACCGGCGATAGCGGGCAACCTTGCCTGACTCCTGTGTGCAAGTTAAATTCACGCGATTCTTCACCGTAGACACGAACCCGTGCCCTTGTAGAGCTGTAATAGGCTCTGATTAGGTTGACGAGCTTTAATTGAACCCCATCCGATAGCATGATGTCCCATAAACATCAACGGTCTACGGAGTCGAAGGCAATAAAGCAAGCTATCGTTTGCTGTTGATACCGTGCACGGTGCTCGAGGATCCTGCGCAAATTAAATATTTGATCTACGCAACCCATCCCAGGGCGAAATCCACCTTGGTTAACTCTGGTGCGCAGATTTCTTTCGGTGGAGAACCGATTAAGCAGGAGCGTTGCAAACACTAGCAGCGGTGTCGATTAAACTTATTCCGCGGTAATTGGAGCACACAGATTTATCTCCACGTTTCGGCCTTCTCAACTCATAGGGTCAATGTCAAGAGCTTTCATCTCTTCTGCACACGCCTTTGTACCGCACTGCGGTTTACCATTACAATTTGTTTCAAACTTGGAAATTACTGCGCATCACTTCTCTTATGTTTATTTAAAATTGAATAACCCATAAGTAAGAGAACTGAGTTAAAGTGAAATTTGACACAAAAACGTTTGTACTGAATACAAGAAAGATTCCAATATTATTATTATTATTTTACACCAGGTACCAGCAGTTCCGTGGATTCCCGCAATCAGTATACTCATCAACTTGCACTTGATGTTTAAGATGTCGGCGACCACGTGGGCATTTTATTCCGTCTGGATGATTATCGGTAAGTGTTCCAGTACGCTGACGAAAAAAAACAAATCAACATGCATACATAAATATTCTCTAAAATTTCCTAATGGTTCAAGGTAATTCAAGGTTGTTAATGGTCTAAAAAGCAACGAGCTTAACAACAATGTAGGATGGTAAAAATTGAAATGTATGTGTATAAAACTAGATAAGGAATTAGACTAAGCGTTATATACGTGTTCGGAAAACGAATAGTGCAATAAAAATTCGTCTAATTTCGTTTCAAATTCTTGCAAGCTAGTGGAGTGAGTAACGGTAGAAGGTAAACTGTTCCAAGTAAAGCAGACGCGGACAGGATAAAAATAACTTCTACAGTTCAAGCGGGAATGGGATACCACCAGCACATATACATGGGTCCGTTAATTTCTCTTATATCTTTGCGTGAATAAATCTTGTAAGGGATGGTTCATGGTATGAAATGTTTTGTAAAGTAGAATAAGGTCTCCTCTGATTCGTCGACAGGGAAAGTCGAACAGATTCGGGTGAGCTATCCTTTCGTTATAAGGCTTGTTTCGGATGATGAGAACTAGTTTTGTTGAGCGGTGATAGATTCGCTGCATAAGTTCCACATCCCTCTTGAGCCACGGAGACCATGACTGCATAGCGGATTCCACGAATGATCTCAAGTATGTATTCATAATCCTTGGGAATACCTTGGACGAAAATTTCCCCAAATACACGTCTGAATCGATTGAGGACACGTTGCCTTTGTAAAGTCAGTGTTAGTTTGAAGTGAAGTTTTTAAACTGGAGCAGATCCAGATACACAAGCCATTTTCTTCATTGCAATTTTGAAGAACATGTGAACCGATATGTTATGTGAACTCTACTCGATTCCCCACATTCATGAGCCTGCATTTGTTGAAGTTAAACGGCAGTTTGTTTTTCAACGACCATTTGTGAAGCGCGTCAAGATCTTTTTGTAATAGCAGACAGTCTTCTGGGCTACGGACTCAACTCCATATCTTTATGTCGTCGTTAAATAGCGAAATGTTACAAGTTCCGATATTTCCTCGATATAAACCAAAAAGAAGATAGACCCAAGGACTGAACAATGGGGAACGATGCTAGTTGCTGCGATTGGTTTTGATATTGCACCATCAAGGTGTACCTGGGTAGTGCGATTTGATAGGTAGTCATTTGGCCCAGTTAACAACTTTTCGGTGATACCAGGTCTTTCAGGCTTCTGCAGTAGTAGGCTATGTTTAACTCGATCAAATGCTTTTGAGATATCTAGGTAGCAGGCGTGTATTGTTAGCCCTTTATCTACCGCTTATGTCCAACCATCCAGCATTATCAGTAAATTAGATAAACAGGAATAATTCCGTCCAAATTCATGCTGTTTTATCTAAAGCAACTGATTATTTTCGAAATGTTACATTAGATCGTCAACAATAACGCGCTCAAGCAATTTGGAACTCACAGGTAACAGAGTAACGGGTCGGTAATTAGCTACATCGGAGCGATTTCCTCCTTTATAAATAGGAGAAATTATTCCGCGTTTCCAATCTGTAGGAATCACTCCATTTGCCAGTGTTTGTTTGAACAGGTATGCGAGTGGTTTGCATAGCAAATTTGCACATTGCTTCAATATTTGCGGGGTTATTCCGTTGGCCACCGGGAGACTTTCCGGTTTTTAGATTAAATAATGCTCGAAGGACGCGTTTCGACGTGACGTTTATTTCACTCGTGGCAACCGTGGTTAAAATGGTTTGATTTGGGATGTATAGATCATGTTCTCTCGGGCTGAATACAGATGATTAAGTTTACGTTAAGAAGATTCGAAAAACGTGGTCTTCCAACAATGGGAATTTCCGTAAATAATTATTAACCTACGTTTATTGACTAGCAATTGTTCCTGATTTAATGACCATCACGGTCAAGATGTAAACACTAACATAGGTATGATAAATTACTCAGAATCTGACTAAGCAATCATTGTAGTTGAGTCAATTTATGCGATCAATAACATCTTCTAAATTCCATAAACCACGAACTACCGAAGCGAACAGTAGTCATATATTTGTGGCAAAAGGCTAGAACGAAACCTGATGATGCTCTTCTTCATAGAAATATAATCAAATGAAAAGGAATTAAGGTGAACCCATAAACGGGATTTTTAAATCATCATTATGAAACACAAGTCTGGGGCAAGAGGAAGTGCCAAGCAACATGAAGCAATGAAAGAACATACGCAAACGCGTAAAAAGTAAAGCGGGCAAGCGGAAGTGGTGTGGTTTTGTAGTTTCATTACATGGGATTTCTTTAGGTGTTTCTTTTGTAATAAATATAATACAATGATATCAAACAAAAAATTATGTACAGAGTGCAGGCAACCTGCAAACAGTTCGATCTCAGAAAATTTGCGTAGCAAATAAGCACCGTCGACAGTCGTATATAATGTGATGGAGCTAATCTTTTCATAATTTCAAACTAGATATGAGAGATAGTGATTACGGATTAAGCTTCATGAATTCAACATGGCAGCCCTGTCCATTCACGACTAGATGAAGTCGTGTTCATTGTAAAAAATCATGTTACGTGTACCGCTTCACGCTGAAGATAAATACCCATTCTCAGGGCACCAATAGTTTGATAAAACACATCTCTCTTACACGTCACAGTGAATAGTTTACTTCGCAGTAACAGCCTGAGAAATTTCTTAATCAACTTCATCGATGCATATTCATATTCTAGCTAGTTCGTATGATTATTTTACAAAATATCAAGTATTTATCGTCCAATAAGCCTGCACATCAGAATGCAACAATAACTAGACAATTAGAACATCGTTTTATTTAAAATAACTTTCATAAGGCATTAAGTAAAAATCGATAGATTGTGTAAATGATGCTGGGATGAAAAAATGACGGTGGACTAATGCGCAGGAATAGAAAATTGCAGCCTTTGTACCATTCAGGACACACGTGTGAGTTCTAGGAAAATTTTAAACAAGGCAAGGAAAAATGGTATATCGAAATAAAAGCAGCAGTGGCTACATTTTAAAATGCAGCGAAATTCCAGAAATTAGAAAAACGCGCCTTGGTCAATTTTGTCACCGTATCAAGCAGCAAAATATTCTTATTTGGTTGAAACCGTGTAAAATAGTAGAATTTATCTGACATGTAATCATAACAAAATTACACAATTTTTCAATTCCTTAGCAGGCGTTATGGCCCTTAGGAATGGTGCTTATCTACGTTATCATGAGAACCAAGCGGTATGGGTTATCTTACTTGATGAAGACCAGTATACACAACACACATTTTAACTAAACGAAATCATGTCATTGGCTAAAGGAATTGGTTCACCGTATGAAATCGTATTAAGGAGTGACGAATGAGATTTTGTCACTAAAGTTAATGAAACAGTGAGGTTTTCTAATAAACACAGAACATATTTCAGAAAACACTTGAGAGCCTGTGGACCGTAGTGGTTAACTTTGCCAATATTTCGAAGGGTTTGGCACTGATGAGCAGTCGCAGACCTAGACAACCATACTGATTATTCTTCCACACCCATCTATTTCTAAACGGTATAACTATTGATTTAAAAGTATCGTGATGCGGGTATTTAAATAATTAATTGTGTTACAGGATTTCTGATATACTTCTCATATGGATATTGGAAAAGTTCGGAGCGCAGCAGAACTGGAACTAAATTTACGTAAGTTGAAATCTAATCGGTCGCTATTGCTCACCTTGAGCATTAATTTTTACAAGCTACTTATGAGTACTATACTCAGATTCGGTATTGATCAGTTCCAGCCAAACGCAGCTGGCTTATCACGCCCTACAAAAGCAATGGCGGGATTTTATTAAAGCGCACCTTCAGTGCGAACCTTTTTGAAAAATGCAAGGACTTGCAACATTTATCTACTGTACAAGTAACATCCTAATGCAGCCAGCGTGCGAAAACACGCGGAGTCTCAAGATCACCATTACAGCTGGTCAACCTAAAAATCTTTTAGTATATGTACAGTCTATAAAGTTGGGTCACTTTGTCTAATTTCAAGTTTAAGGTTTAATAGGTATTACATATATTCCGACCACAACCGGATTCAGCTTTCAGTCTAATATGAGAGAACAGTTTTATTCGTGTACACAAATCTACAGCAAACATATTAAGTTCACCATACAAAACTTAATGAAAAGTGATCTAGTGCTATTTCGGTCTGGAATTTCAAATCGTCAATCGATTTTTCAATTCGTCTAGGTAATCGAAAACATTTTTGAACTTTTCTATTGTTGAATGAGGGACAGCGTGTTAGCTTTACGTGTAGGAGAATAATCAGCAAGCAAAAAGTACCTCGTGCAATGGGTTCGCAACATCTGTTGGAAATATATTTGATCAACCTGTTGTAACCCGGATTTTTACGGCATCATGATTCACCTGGCCATTATTGGACAGTATTTACACATTTACCAAGTTTTATAAATTAGTAATGATATTTTAATATGTTAATACATATTTTTTATGACAGAAGCCCATCAGAGGCACACGAACAATCAAGATCCGAGGTTTCACAATCAGTACAACTAGAGAGCAAGTTGTGAATTACCGCGAGAGCACACATCGCCCACATCAAGAATGCAATCTACTTTTTACCATCAAGATCATGATGAACATTTGATTTATCTTAAAAGAGCAATATGTGATTCTCTTCCATTTTGAATTCGAATCTGGTATTAGATTAAATAGATATGTGCGCCAAATGCTGCATTGCTACCAAATTCCATCGTGGGTAGAAAATTTATATTTAGCAGGATAATAGACTGATTGCTTCGGAAAAATTCATGCAATTTGATTCAGCGCAATAAAGCTCAAACACGGCAACATTAATTAACCCTTATTTTGTCCTTCCACGGAGAGTCTCTGAGAATCAATCACTTTCCACTACACAGTTTAATTATAAAAAGGATCACTTAAGCTAACAACAGGATGGCTAGCTAGGTACCGAAGCGATCAGCGCTCACAAACAGCCTCAAATCGCTGACAACTTAAAAGCGTTGGTTCTTGACAAGAAAATTTCGATCGATGTGGGCTCATTGACCATGATCGAATCAAGGGCCAGTGAGTGGTGCTCATGGCAAATGTACAAGAACAGGTGAAATCTCTCACTGAGGGTAGGCATATCCCGTGAATGAACCAAATAACGTGTCTGTATACGGAATTGGATGCTTACCCAATGAAAGGCATACACTAAATTTAAAAGCAAGCGATTGGAAGACCTAATTGGTTTCGTGAAGATTTTGGAGGAAAGAGAGGACATGATAAAACTTTCCCCATTTCTCTACATATGCGCCACTTTGTGAAATCGTTGTAAAAGGGTAAAAATGAGTTTACAAAATTTCTGTCATCGGTACACACTATTGCTTCATTTTTATAAAACCACAATGGATGAGGTCGTGCGCTTGCGATGTACATCAATGGTCCACATTGACTAACAACGTGGTGGAATAGTTATAGCTTATTGGGAAACAGAAGCGATGCACTCGTTCAATCGATATGGCATCAAGACCGTCGTTCTCGATATTCCCAGCCGAATACCGACTTCATTTCTCGGATCCCATTCAAGTAAGTAATCCACCAAAAGCGAATTGATTAAAATGGAGACTATCCGAGCCGAGTTTCGCATCAACGGTTGAGTGAGAGAGAACTTTTCGAGCAAATTCGTTGCGATGCTCGTTCAATAATCCGAACAACAATTACCACAACCTGTAAAACGATTTTGACCGCTGACTGTTTGCAAGCTCGTACAGTTTCTCAAGGAGCGTGCGGAGAGTTGCAACCGTGGCTTTCCCAATAAACGTAAGCGAACAATGAAAACGCATTCAGTAGTAGAACTCCACCAAACGAGTGCTCTATTTATCCTACTTTCTAAAGCTACTTGGAAATCACGCCGATACCAGAGACGTTCATGACTTTAACAAACCTCGATTCTTTTTATTAGTCCCACACACGGCGCTCACTCAAATCCCTCAGTAGTTGCACTAATCAACGGTTAACTTAGCCGTTGTCGACAACAGTTCTAAGAAAAAACAACATCAAAATTTAGACACATTCATTAACAAAGGATCCGAAGCGTTTCAAATGAAAACCGGGATTTCATCTGACGTAATCTGGGTCCATCTGGAATCAGCTCAACATCTCTCATGTAGAAACTACTCAGATCAACCTCGATGGTGAAATTGTACAATAACTGTGAAATGAGGCAGACTTGTATAACATTCGTAGTAGTTGCGTTGAAGAGCGGCGAAAGGCTATTGACCCTCGCCATGCTCTTCGATGGGTACAAAAGTCATTCGATACAGCCATGCATAGAGCAGACAGTTGCAAACCGAGTAAAATGCAACTTGGATATGAGGGATCATTATAACAATGGTTCGCCGATATATGCCATGACACATGGCACACACTAAATTCAATGACCCAATGATATGCACAATAAAACAGCGGCATTTTAAAAAGGGGTATTTATTGGCGGTTCACCAAACTCGCGTGAGCGGATGGGACACCGGATAACCGCGATGTGCGAGGATCTCGTTGGCGATACGACGTCGGTCCACATCGAAAATGACATGCAATCCAAAGTCGGTATTCAGTCGTAACGAAATCGCTCTGGCAAGTGAGTTCGCCAAACGAATCTGTACACAACAACAAAAGACGCGAAGGTTATTCGTAGAAAGTAAACAACAACAGCGTCTGGTGCGAATGAGGCGCAATACAAAAATAGAAAATAAATGCTTGAGAGAATCAATTATAAAAAGTGTACATGTTCAGCTTAAAATGATAGCCCCTACGGTATAACAACGCAACCACTCATACACCGGAAAATTTTCGAAGACAATAACTAATAATATGCAGGTCCGGGTTTAGTTGGTGCGCGCAAAATACCTATCGATAGCGAGCATCGACGTATGGTATGGTATGAAAGCACAAGCCTGATCCAGGAAAAGTGCCGCACAGTCAGAGACTGCACGTGAGCTAAGATACTGTCAGGCTGCCCAGGCCTAACAATATCGACTTGACGAACTGTTGGGAACTATAGCAGATAAAAAGTTGACATTTGACAAATGGTGGGGCAGATTAGAGAGTAAACAGTCGAACGTTTAGCGGGATCGAACACATAAGAAGAAATGTATGCGGCAAGTAAAGTGAGGCTTCATAGAAGTGGCCAAATAATTAAGACAACCAGATATTCAAGGTAAACATAAATATAAACGGTCGACGATTACTATTCCACGCAAATCAGCAAAGCCAAGTTATTTCACTTAGCTCAAGGTCACCATCTGTAATTTTCCAAGCGCCACATACAGTAGTTATCGATCAAATCGGGAATGGGAATTTTGGTTAACACAGCGATCGTTGGCTTGGAGCTGAATAGCAGTGAACCATGGAATGAGTTTTTGAGTATAATTCACGTAGAGTAGAACGACAGACAGAAATTGAACCAAGAATGTTGTAAACACGAATCTGTAAAGCCATTTCGATGGTTTCACAATCAAAATCAACGTAAAAAACAAATAAGAAGCAACGCGTTCGGAATACCTCAAAATCGTGAAGGTGAACACCAATACTGATCGATCGAGACGCCCGACCCAAGACAATGGCCAAGAGGAAGAAGTCAATGGCACAATCTGCCAATCGCTCTTGGGTCATCTGATCACGCGTGGCCGTCTGTGAATTAGAAAGATACCAAGGTCGGATCGTTAGGTATTAAAATAGTAAAAAATCGTTCGAGTAATCTGTAAATAAACAAAACACATTCTAATTTTACAGTGTAACTAAGATCATATTAGCGAAATCGTTCAAAAAAGCGCCTCTGAAATAAAACACAATCCAGATTTCATAGCTAAAATTGAAACAGTTAATATAGGGTGTACGTATGTGTGTATGAAATCACAAGCCCGATCCAGGCAAAGTGCCGCACAGCCATAGACTGCACGTGAGCCAGGATACTGTCAGGTTGCCCAGGCTTCGACAAATGAGAACCAAAATAGCACAGTGAGATTCCAGTTCACTACCGGTCGCAAATCAATTTAGCACGGTGTTAGCCGCACAGCACAGAAGTACCGCACGATTGCACATCGGCACATATGGGATGGAACAAACAAAGTAGTGAATTTAGAAGAGTGGGTAGTAAAAGTACTCATATCCCTTTAACCATACATGCCCCCGCTGTTGGATTTGTTTGCATTAATCTGAAGGAAAGCACATGATGGGTTCCGATGAGCCATTGGGTGGTGGTAAATAGCGCTAAATAAAATCGGTAGTCGATCACTATTGGTCGAGTTAAATCTAGCAATCAGATGGATGGGAGGGGTCGGATTTCATGACACTAGCTTCACTTGAGTTAGATTCGCTACGAGTATTGTTCACCGATGGTTAGTTGAGAATTTCGCGTTAAGGGCGAGTTGTCTGAACATCGATCACCCATTCACCGTTGACGCAAGATTAACTAAAGTCAATCTTGTCATTCCCGTCTGATGAATACCAGCAGTGTGAAAATTGGAAAGGCAATATAAGTGTAGGGATATACCAGCCCTTAGAGATGCCAGAAAGGTAGTTCATCCATTCGCTATTTAACAACGATCTCAAAATGATACATAGAAAAGCAAACCTTGTTCATAAAAAGGAGCATAACACCATATACAAGCAATTTCCGCACACATGCGACACGTACCGATCCGTCCATTGCAAGCAGAGCTTCGGTAAGACTTCGAAATCGTAGCGTAAGCAAGGCCAGCTGATCCGCGCTGGATGCCAAGTGAAAATGAAGATGATCCTTTAGCGATGGGGACGCACCGCCTTCGTCCACTTTGGGTCCGGCACCCGCTTTATGAGTGAAAAAACCGTGCTTCCTGGCGAGCATGTTGAGTTGAAACTTGGTCATGAAGCCGAGGTGTGACACCCAGTAGCGACCTTTCTCACTCGCTTCCTGGGTCTCGGGCCCTATGTGCCGAAGGCCAGATCCCGCGATCCACAAACGTAGAATCTCGTTTGGTGTCTACCAAAATAATGAAATAGCGGGAGCAAAGGGGTACAATACTTGGAAAAGCACGCGGAGAACAGCTAATGTTTAAAATTGCACGACAGACGTTGCCTATGCCGATTGAGTTCAAAACAAAAAATGTCTCAATCAGCGCACTGAAAATGAAAGAAGTAAATCGATCGGGAGCTATTCGAGTGAGGATACATTCCTCACAAACGCGCGCATGAATAGAATCACACAAATAACGAGAACACTACGTACGACTATCGCGGTAGCAGCTAGTTCGAGACCAAGCGTGTTCCAATAGCAGTAAAGTCTTGCGATCTTTTAAAACAAATGGCAATGTTTGGCCGTTGAAGACGGAACCTTGAAAATCTGCCTAACCGAGTTACACCCATACATCGGAAAACGATCTGCAACTGGTAGTGAGTTGTATGCGAAGACACGCTGGGATCTTACTGCCATTTCTATTTTTATTTGTCAAATTGGTCTGGAACTGGACAACCGACAAGTATCTTAATCTACATGCAGTCTATAACTGTGTGACTACTATTACTATTGATTTCGAAATTTTTGCTATCATCGGGTAGAGAGGCAAGCTCAGTTTAGATAAGTTGTGAAGGAGTGGTAAAGCGGAAAACAAGAATTTACGTTAGAAAAATGCCGAAACACAGAGGGATTTGTAGTCAAGCATTCTATATTCATAATAAAGACCACTGCATCGTGCTGCTGAGATCCCCGGCACTTACACTCAGCTTACGTAGTTATTTTTGGATGGCTCTAACAGACGACTCAACGACTTGCAACTCATCAACTAACACGTCACAAACTCGCATTCGAACTCTAGCCAAAAATTCTGTTAAAATCTGTTCATACAGCTAAATCATGACCCGATTTGAGCACTGAAGACAGACATTCTTATTTTTTTAGCCTCGAGGTACATTTGCCAAAAGGTTTACCATGAACAAATGAGCTGAAACCGCTTTCGTTGATAACAATTTAATGAACAATAATCGAAAAAGCTAAAATTGTGGATAGTTTCATCATCAATCATTAAAGACAGCATTACACCGGTAGCACGTACCGAATGCTTAACTGCCATACAACCATAAAAAAGTAAAATCCTACAAAATGGGGAAGGGTGGGACTTAAATTGCTACGGCTTCTATAGAAGAGTAAGCACAAACAAACTAGGAAGAGGTGCCTACACCTCGAATGGAACATACATTCAAAAAGTTTCGTGAACGAGTGGAGCGACATCAGCACGGCAGCTTCCTTGCGGCTTTCACTGTCATGCATCATAATAAGCTTTTCTCGTCACTCCGCTTGACAACATACAAGGTTAAGCAAACACTTCAAGAATATGCTTAGTGCAAGACCGCCATTGAACACGGTTTCGGGACATATCCTGAAGCTTAACTAACCACTGCGATATCTGATCGCGGGGAGACAAGCGAATAAAGCTTTTCTCTCTTATTCGTTTTCATCAATCACCATATTTGCCAGTTAACCTAAATTATAATTTCGTGGACAACCTTTCGGAATTAAGATCACAAATATAGCGGAACACGAAACGTAAACATACACCATGAATCAAGAGACTCCGTGAATCACGCATATACCGTTCGAAGGGCACATCCTTCAACAAGCCGATTCGGCCACACATCTGGATACACTGGTTGACACCCGACCACAAGGCTTCAGAGCAAAACACCTAAAACGAGAGTGAAACATTACGACAAAACGCAAACTCCAATAACGACCTTCAAAGGAAATTCACGCACCTTCAGGGCACCAATCTCCAAGCTCAAATCACGACTGGGCTGAGCATCCAGTAAACCGGTCACATAGAACACTCCCGATTCCATGGCGTACAGATTCAACGCGATTTGCGCTAGTTTCGCTTGGATCAGACCGAATTCCCCCAACGGCCGACCGAACTGGTGTCTGGCCAAACAATGTTCCGTCGCGTAAGAGAGCAGATAGCGCAACAGACCGGTACAAGCGGTGGCCAGATTGAGTCGCTCGTAGTTAAACACTTTCTCAGCTAACTGCGAACGAAAGAGATTACGTCGAAGCGCGAGTAAAACAATGTAGTATTTCGTTGTCAATGAAAATCGGTGGCGTGTGCGAATGTGTTATTATGCAGTACTTGTGTACTATAAAAGTAACACTGCGCAAAAGTGATTGGCCATTGGTACTGATGTGCATGCCGCTTTTCCTTGTCTGCGCAACCAGGCAGTATCGGAAGCAACGTACATTCTCTGACTGTGTGATACGTTGCCTGGATCCAGGTCTGGGATTTCAAACATAATGTCAGATGAAAGACATCGAGGATAAAAGCAAACTAAAACGGTAACACATGAAATAAAGCAAAGCTAGGCAGTCAAACGATATTCACAAACAGCTTATTAAATATAAGGTAGAGTATACACTGTTTGGGGAGTAAAACTTCACAGGAAATAGAATGGACAGCAAACCATGTACGCCATGTAGGAAAGAATACATAACATGATTTTAATCGTTCAAATTCCCGTGCAAATAACCCAATTCAATTGAAACCACATTGTTCAAGCTGTTGGAGATGATTGCTATGATTAGAACAACCGATTCTATATTATTCATTGTCCGCGACAGTATATAACGGAAACTTCCTACTTCGCTTCCGATTAATTACCAGCTTGCAAGATTCGCAGGTTGAGTCAATGCAGTTATTGGACCGCTCGAAATAAGCGGGAAACATATAGAGAAGAAAACAGACACAAGACACTGGCAAAACGAGCAGATCTTATGCGTCGAAGACCGAATAAATCAGTACAAAACGAACGGGGTAGCCTTAAAAAGCAGGGACAAAGGATACAAAAATTATACCACAACAAAAACTACAGCGAAAGAAAAGAAGTAAATAATCTATAGAATACTAGACACAAATAGACTGGGTTGACACGAGGCCTATTTGTAGCTTACAATTATACACAATCCACGGAAACACAGGATGAACAAACCACATAAAATCAAGAAAGCTTAGGAAGTAATCTAGAAAATAATCAATAAAGGAGCAATAAATGATCAAAGTGGAAAGACTAACTTGCATCGTCCTAGCAGGGCTGCCGAGCATATTTTCGGCAGGGACACGAACGTTGTAGAAGAGCAACTTGGTCACTGGGAAGCGAAAGGAAGTGTGATCGGGTGAAAATGCAGCAGTTACCATTTGCACCATGCATGCCAAGTGTATCCAGCACTTCACCGGATTCAACGCCTGGAGTATTTCTGTCCACAAGAAAGGCGGCGAATGAAGGATCATCCTGAGTGGTGAGGTAAAATCCGGTGAAATCATGGATACAAAACGATACAAGGTATCTCAAGTAGTCATCAATGTGAAGAAGTAGCTCGACATGTAATCATATCTGCGACAAAAATAAAGGGGATGTATGAAATCACAAGCCTGATCCAAGCCCGGGGAAACCGTGGTGGGGCCTACAGTTTGATTTGAATAAACAAATGATAAAGCAAAAAGAAGCGGGTGTTTCACAAGCGTTAAACTAAGGGGTCCAGCGTGCTTTGGTCAAGTCGATAAACTTACGCGAGCATTTGCGTATTAAAGACAATGTGACGAATGTAAAGAAACATTGATTTTATCCGAAAATTTTGTCAATATATCGTGTGCTCGATGGAATTATGAAATTTACCATCACTTGGCGAACACAATAATCATGTGTTAGATTATGCACTTCGATCTCGCCAGTAAAAGCGCAAAATAAAACATTTACAATTAAATAATCAATATATTACAAGAAACGAGATAATTTGTCAATAATTGAGAGGTCCAGTTTCAAAAAATTTCATGTCGATATGGAAACAAATTACTGAAAGATATTATTTGATTGTAAATTGAATCAATCAAATCTTCGCATTCCACCAGATACTCAAGCAATGCGTTCCGTAAGCAACTTACCGCGGTATTCATAGATACCCAAGCGGAACTCGATTTTGTTGATCGCGCATACAATACCAAAGAAAACAATTTGATTTTGAAAGCATTAAATTGTCAAACCTCGAGTAAGAATACAATATTCTTACTCGATGTTTTTCAAGTTCATGATCGACAATGTGTTAAGCGTGGGTCGGTGTGAGATGTTCGAAAGCCGAAGTTCTGTCTTCTGGTGACATCGCTGGTAGGGCGGATGTAATTCATCAAGTCACATTATACTTAAAATTTGAAGGCATGAAGTAGGCGTTGTACCAACTAAGTGTAAAATGCTTACCCAGGACCAGAGTCAAGCGCAAAAAAGCCTCACTGTCGTGGGATAAATCTAGTGGTCAATACCTTCGATTACCTTGACAGTCGTAATTCTGCTGGTAGTTACGTTGAAGAGGCAACGCATAGCTCCTAACAATCTGTTGAGTGTACAACTTAGTTATGTAGGCTACGATTCAGTTTGAAACGAGTGGAACATGTCCACGAGTTAATGTACTTGACACCCGTTATCTGGAAAACATTGCTCAAATTCAGTGGCAGCATAAATTTGTCAAAACAGATATCTCTTAATGGGTTTCCTAGCTAAAATGTTTAGTCTTGTTTGCCTACAAGCGGTTAGGGATGGTTTATAGAATAACCACAAATCGAATACCATACCACGCTTCATTGATCGCGCTTAATAAAAGCTAGAAGCAACAGTCGGATGACCAGTTAAGGAGAGTAGGCGCTGGAATGAAAATTGCCACTGTGTTAGACTCAGTTGCCTTTATGAAGTCCAAAATATCCTCCTATCAAGTAGTTAGAAATCACAAGAGATGTGGCTGTAAGCCTATCAGTGGCGCCAGTTTTTATGTATTTGTATCGAAATCTTTTTACGCTTTATAACATTACCTCACATTGTTTCGAACTATAAACCAGATAAAGGCAAAGTCGTATGCAGTGAGATCACAAAATGATTCGTTAGACTGTGCAGCACTTCGCCTGGATCAGGTATGCGATGGCGGCTGTCTTTTTTATTATTCACCATTGATTACCTGTTTATCCTTCTTCCGCTGCATGGCATTTCGAATGACTCCTGACATGCGGTCTATGATTTGGAATAATAATAAAAGACACCGAAAAGCACACCGGGTGCAATCAAAAGGGGTGTGTCCGCCAAGCCCAATCAGCAATAATACTGAAGATAATCGCAAGAAAATCGTACCGACGTGAGCTTGATTTGCACGTTTGCACCAGAAAGCGGATGTTGTAGACCTTGGCAGAAATGCACATGAGGAAAAAAACAAAAAAACTGTGTGGTGGAAAAAAAATGAGGTCTTACCTGTCCTGGTATAGCAACGCGAGCAAATACGATTAATTTTGATGCGATGGCACCGTTGGTGACCCAGGACTTTTCCCCGTTCAAAGTATAAGATCGTCCGTCCTCAGAGGGCACGGCAATTGTTGTGATCGCTTCCAGGTCACTACCGCTAGTGACCGCATGTTGGAAAATAAACAAAATAAAGGTATACATAGCGCATGCAGGTTCAGAGATAGTGTGGATGTTGTTATGATGTATGGTTGTGCAGTCTACGATAGAAAAACAAGGGACAGCAGCAAACTTAAGTGAATTGTAGGTTGAAACGTTTTATGATCGGTATTTATGCATGTCCTACTAAGCGACTCGATATGGGTTAGAAGACAGATTTACTCAAGACCGATATATTGCAACCAAAACACACTGAAGTGTTTCGTCCAAGTTACCTATTTATTTTATTTTTTGAGTATAAACCCAAAGCTGTCGAAGTCGGTGATCTTTCCAAACACAGCTAATCGATTGGCAAAGAGAGACCATGCACATGAAGAACCGGAACGATGAGTGTAGAATATTTACCGAGATTGCATGAGTACTAAAATCATTTTATGAAGAACATGGCTAGACCAGGAACACTGGAACTACTGCAATAGGTCAAAAGATGTGACAAATTGAACTGCAACACAATCAAATAAAACGCAACAAAGAACGTAGCCAAACACACGCGGGCAATGCATAATCACAGACAGTCTCGATGACATTATACATAATAGTAATGCATAGGGAGAGTGTCAAAAATGTAATGCTTAGGTTAGACAATGCCGTGCAAGCAGAGTACGTCAATGTCGACTAAGTGTGTGCATCGCATTCGTCGAAACATTCACAATTCTGATCACATTAATCCTCCCAAACAAGCACAGGATACAACTTTCTTTCGTTTGTTTAGGCAGAATAACAGGATATATCCAGTAAACGAGATGAGACGCGAGCCAACAACCTTCAACTCATTACCAGTATTTCAAACTCTAAGAAAAATGCGGATTATAAAAGCGTGGCAGAATGAGCACAGGTAAATAAAATACACTTGAAATGGTTTTTATAAAAATCATACCTGCTTACTTCGTGCAGACAGAAAGCAGCAATATCCTTCCCGCTGGTGAGGTCTGGCAAAAATCGGAGTTTTTGTTCATCGGTGCCAGCAAACGATATCGTCTTAAAACGAGAAGGAATTGATAATCAAGAAACAACAGGGTGAAGGAACGATGGATGCTGAAGGAATCGCAAGTGCGTGCTCAAACTGCTTCTACAGACACCAAAGGAGTAATAGAAATGCCATCTCTATTAACCGTAATGCTGATAAAAATGAGCAGAGAGTTGCCAACCTTATCCAACAGTGGCTTACACGCGTAACTTGTTTACCGTTTTCCCACTGTTTCAAGGCATGTGGATCCTGATCGTGCTGTCCCTGTCTGATGGGGCAAACAGCACGAAACAGGTCCACGGTGTGATGGAAATACACGGTCAAGTAAGAATCGGTGAATAGGGTTTAGGCACAGATTGCTTTTATCAAAATGAAAGGAAAGTGTGGTAGAATGTTGGTAGCTAAAGGGATCGTGCTAAGAGGTTTCGAATGCACAAGTGATGGTTTTCTGCGGTGACCCTTCAAGAATCCCCACAATTTTGCGATTAGATTTAAGATAGCACTGATATATAACTGTGGAATCATGATACAAAGGGTCGTAGAACGAAGAGACCAGATTAGGTAAACAGCCACGCAAGATTACTAATCCAGTAGATGATCACATATTCACTTCTCAACAAGCCCTAGAATATCGCCACGTTTATAAACAGCGAGCTGCAGCTATCTTTCGCGATTTTAAGGGCACCTTTGATTCGGTCGATAAAAACGTTTAGCACTTTGTTGTCTAAAGGTCTCCCGAAAAACTACTTAAGTATATTTCGGGCGACGTATTTCTATGGTTCAGGGCGTGCAATAGCCTGACAGCCAACTTTCTTGCGGCTAGTACAGTCCGACAAGGGGGTCAAATTTCAGTTTTGTATTTGACACTATAATGGAGGAATGTAATGCAGATACAACAATACCCAATCGTTCAGATTGGATTCGATAAGAAACATCTCACTTAGATAAATGAAGCGGACGAATTTCAATTCTTATACGGAAGCCTAGACAACTTTTGACTGACTGTGTAGTATCGAACCATCCTTTGGAATGAGTATTGCCCCATCCAAATGCAAAGTTCTGTTACAGGACGTAGATCCGGTTGAAACTACGCTAAATCCCCAAAATGAGGAACTTGCGACTGTACACTGTTTAACTTATTTTGATAGTGGCGTTACCCGTAACTCGTTTTTATATAAGGAGATTTCAGTTCACATTTCCAAAACAATGGTGGCGTTTCGTATCTTGGGTTATCCGGGGTGATAAAAAGGATTGTCACAACACTAAAGAGAACTGTGTAAGGAAACAATTCGCGCGGTTTAGTTTGAAGGATGTGACCGATGTGATGATCAGTCACAAAAATGATGGTTTGATACTGAGAAAAGAAGATTTAAGACGTCTGCAGGTCTTCGACAATCGCTATCTCCGTACAACCGCCGAAGCGATTTGGCATTAACGGATACGTAAAGCAACGATCCACAACAGAATCTTTGGTAGCAACGCAGATATCGAAAAACGTTTGCATGCATAGACTTCGCTGGTTGGGTCACGAATCGGAAATCATCGTTTTCTTAACTCGGTGTTGTTTGCCAGTCTTAGCTTTAAACGGTGTCGTTGTAAAGGTGACCAGATTTTGACGTAGCTCAAGCAATGAAGAACGCAATAGCTAAACTAGCTGCGGTTGGAGTCCGTGTGATTAGACTTCGCGCATTTTTAAAATCAGAGATATTGTTCACTGGCAGTTTTGCCGTAGATATCTTCTTGGATTTTTGCCTAATCTTGTACGTTTTCAAGTGAAGTGAGGAAGAAAGCTTGTTATGATGTAAGACAGCAAAAGCCCCAAGGACGCTGTCGTGCTGATGTGGCTCTACTTCTTTACAAAACTTGATTGAGCGCGTTTGATTTCAGATGTAGGCACCACATTTTAGTGTGACTGTGCTTTATATTTTAAAGGTTAAGTAGCTTCTTAGGCTCCAACCTTTCCAGCTTATCTAGAATTTTATCGTGTCTTGGTTGAATGGTAGTTGAACACATAGAACCAGTGTAATGCTGTCTCTGATGATAGCCTTAGTTTCAGAAACTGCGTCTAACTCGTGAAGCTACAAAAAAACAGAATCAAAAACTAGATATGGAAAAAAACTTGGGAATATATTTCAATAGTTGAATGCAACAAGACAAGTTTTCCTTTACACTTTAATGTGAAAAGAGTTTATTAACAACCATTCTCTTTTCTTCTTCTTTTCAACACACCTGATTTTCCACAGCTTTCCTCAACTTTCAGTCTTAAATGCGCTGATAAAATAGTTATTAATAATCTGGAAGCGGTCCTTTGAATTTGTTCTGAATCGCATGGGATTAAACAAAATATACATTTGCATGCTTTTCCGTCACAAAACACCCCACGATTAAATTAAAATCTGGTCTACGAGACGGTGCTTGTGTTTAAAATCTAAAAAATATGGAACTTTCCGGACTAAACTTCCGCGATCCGAAAGCCAATGTGCAGACCGTGCTAAAGAGAAACCTAATTTAAACATGACTATTTACTAGGACTTTAATTGAACTCGCAAAGCTATCGTTATTTCACTATGTAGTCTTCTCCTTTATACGTTCCCTTACCCGTTCTATTAGCGTTAGCACAAACTGATTTCTCAACCCCATCTAAGCTTGTATTTGGTTCCATTATCAACATGGTTTACCTGTAATTTTCCTCGGCGTGTGTCACCAAAGGCTTTTGGGTCATCATACATGATTTTGAAATCAGTACAAACGCAAATTTCATTTACTATTGGAATGTCTCAGAAATAAAATTTTTGATTCGTATGAACAACCAGTCAATAAAATTCGTACGGATAATCAATGTTATACTTTGAAGCCACTGTTTTATAGGATTCGTACTAGGTAGCGCGATGTTCCAGCACAGAATCACAACATTATTCCTGCTCAAGGGAGAATGCATCGCTTACTTGCAACGCCAACGAGTTATGTGCATCGAGCAACGCCAAGACGGCTCCGTCCAACGCGGCGGACTCCCAAACACGAGCCGACTCAGTGTAGTTCAGACCTTGGCCACCGTAGCCAGGATCGATCTGCATTCCAAACAGACCGTGGCTAGCCAAAGCGGTCAGAACCGATTGGGGCAGTTTGCATTCTTTATCAATCGTCTGACTGTCGACTAAAACGCAAACAGTCATACATGGAAAGAAATTTAAAATAAAATTGAATGGAAAGACAGTGAGAAAACTTTGATACAATTTATCACACAATTATTACGAAAATTTCACCAAAAGGGTATCTGAGCAGAATACCAATTTAGGAACCAGGTTTATTTTTATTGTTATGTAAACTAGCGTAAGTGTAGAGAAAGCAGATACACACGTATGTATAGCCATTCGGATGGGGAGAGCAAGTGTTGAGAATGAGACTTAAGAACTAGGCACGTGCATAAATTTCCTTCGCGTGTAAATGTTATTGTCTGTCGCGAAGAAATATTACAGACATAAATGGTTCATTTGGTAAAGACACGATGTCATCATCATCATCATCATGAAGCACAAGTCTGGAGCCAGACAAAGTGCCAAGACACGATGTCGCTAGACTGTAAGTGTTAAACAAGTTGTGACGACACCCTGAAAGGAAGGTGACATTATGAAAGTCAGAGTAACAGCGGGTGGCACGTGCAATGAGTGAGATATTGCGTCTCGTTTAGCTAGACGGGTGTTAGACCCCCAAGTCTTGGTTACGCATCGTTTACCGGGCAGAAGTACAAACAAGTCATCACCACAATGAATGGTCCAGTGCCTCCATTATAGATTATCGTTATTAACTCGGTGAATATGCCGATGGGCTCAGCACCGATGACTACTCACAAACATAAAACAACTTAGTCTCAACAACATCAATGGTCGCAATATTGACGAACAATTTTTTCTATAACTATAGCTACTTGTTAGTAACAAAGGTAGCAAAATGTTCTAGTAAACGATTGAAGCTCTATTAATATGGAACGGCTGCGCTTCGTTGAAAAACCTGTCTTCCAAATTTCCGATGCAGAAAAATTAGCTGATTTTTAGTTACTAAGCTAGTTGAAGCTAAGATTTCCAAAAATTTCAAAGTGATCACAACAGGTAACGCACAAAATCGTGAGATCTTGATATGTATATATGATAGCAAGGAAAACATAAACAGCTGCTGTGATAAGCATAAAATACCACACAACCTAAAAACAACATGACCCGCATGAAATCTTTGATTGACTATACGATTATTTGCGGCAAAACTACATCGACGCATGTATTCGGATTGACATTAAATGTCCAACATAACTGCCGGTTTAGTACCGACACTCTTTGCCAACATTTTGCAGGCAGGATGCGTACAAGCACACTTCATGTTTGCACCAGAGTCTAGCGTTAAGATAGAGATCCAGCAAGCATTATTGCACCGATGTGTAATTGTGCAACACTTTACTGCTGATACGGTAAAATTGTACTAAACTGAGCTGAGTGCGCAAACATGCTGAAGTCTCACTATCATTCCGATTTTAATTCGTACATCTGTTTAGGCCTGAGCATCCTCTCAGTATCTTAGCCCACGTGCAGTCTCCAACTGTGCGGCACCTTGCATGGACCCAGGCTTGTGTTTTTATACACACATACGTATTGGATAATGTTTGGAATATGTGTAGCCACCAGGACATACTTTGAAGCATGACATGTTTGATTCGTTCATGCAGATGGCTGAGTTTCGTCACCTCATCGATTGTTTTTACCTCCGGGTATTCAAGTAATTCCTGCATCAGAAAAATACTTTTTAAAAACGGAAAATAGTCATGTTGATTGAAAGCCTAGACAAAAAATGAACTTACTCTGAAAATGGCAGAAATCGGTATACAACACCGATTTATTGCAACAATGGTTATAGAAATTCGTCATGTGGTGTCTTGTAACAGTGGATTAGGCATCACTTCACTCATGTTGTTATTCATAATAAAGAGTCAAAAGCAATTATGAATCACTAGTGGTGTGGAACAAAGAGTACTTCTTTCAAGACCAAAGTCCAATAATCCAATCCATCTAAAGAAATTTTATTATCCAAAGCTCAGACAATTTTGAAACTCCTTAAAGCGTAGCACTTGAAGGGAAACAGAAAGGCGTAAAAGAAGAGTTACAGAAAATTGGGTTTAGCAGAAGTGTGTTTACAAACGGGTAAGCCTGCGGTGAAAAACAAAGTTAACCTGGTTGGGCTACGTATCACGGATGGTAAACCATTGCTTTCCATAAATTGTTTTGTTCACGGCACCAAACTCGGTTGGGCTGGCTATAGAGAGCTAGTTTGAGCTGCTATGACAATATGAAGGCCTGCAAGAATAAACTTGTAGTAGTGGGGGCGAATTGACTCCCAAGCGATCCCAAATCGCAATTATTACTTACGCTCAGAATAACATTAAATGACGGATTGTTGTGAATACGATTTTAGACTGTCGGCATATTGTCAAATGAAGTACGGAGAAAGGTTTTGTGTATTATGACATCGAATGCTTCGAGAAAAATGTTGGTGAATTGTAGCTGTTCTTAAAACATTATAAAATACGTTCCAATGATGGTCGAAACACCCCAGCCCTGTATACCATTACTTAGTGTTTAATAGTGCACGGGTGTGCAATCGTGCAGCACTTCTGTGTTGTGTGGCTAACATCGTGTTAAATTGATTGGCCGACGGTAGTGAGCTGCATGCTGAAACACACTGGAGTCGCACTACCCTTTCAATTCCCCCTCATGTCTGTCTAGACCTGGGCAACCTGACAGTATCTTAGCCCACGTGCAGTTTCTGACTGTGCGGCACTTTGACAGGATCAGGCTTGTGCTTTCATACATCTTCATACCAGTGTTTCATCGCACTGCAGCTTTTAAAGACCACATTAATCGAGGTGTTATTTTGTCATGGCTTCGCTGCAAGTAAGTAGCAATTATTGCTCGCGGTATATTGATATATTGCATCACGATTGGAAAGATTGATTGGTTCACACGCATGCCGTTCTGATGCTAAATTATACAAGACGACAAATCTGTCCACTTTGCTAATCAATAAACCGGTCGTGAAATATTCTGCTAGGTTTTGTTAACATGAAAAGGTTTATTAGAACAGCAAAATACAATTCGCACCGCGACTCACAGCCAAATTAAAAATGGATGACAGATAGAAGAAAAAGAAGGAACGTAAAAGCTTCGTTCAAAAATATTCGAAAGTTCAGCTTCAAAATAATGCTTAATACAAAGAAAAAAGAAATAATCACAAAATATCAACGAGATAAATGTTATCTCAACTGTTCAATGACTACGTCCTTTTGATAAACATAGCTTGGGAGGAATGATTGCTGATATACTGACATTCACGATGGCAATATTATATGTTTCGATCGAGTAGTAGAAAAAAGATTGAGATTCAGCCAGTTCGTTATGCAGTGGGCGGGAATGATCAGTGAGAATATTATTAATAAGTCGATCACAATAACAATGACGAATTCCTAGACGCGTTCGTGGGATAGTACTCGCGAGAGAAATAATTTTGAAACGTCTTATTATCACAAAGGCTTTCGAATAAATAAAATAAATTGCAGCCAAGGAGAGCACACCGTTGCGGGTGAATTCGTGAGCGATGACAAAAACAGAAAATGAAGAGACGAGAAATTAACTAAGCGACTCAAACTGGTAAAAGGATAACTACTGCAATACCGCTAAATCACTTGAAACATTCGGTCTTTTTCATTTGTCTTTCTGTGAGGTAAACGTATATAGAAACAGCTTCAAGCTACTTTCACTGGGCCAACGGAGAAAGTAGGTCTAAAATAATGGGTCATGATATTTGATGACCGATTATTGCAACAAATAAATTTAGAGAAATCAAAATTCATAAACTGCAGAGATTATCCTGAAGAAAATACTGTCCCGAAGATTTGATATTGGTAATGATTGGACATTTTTTATTTATAAGATTTCAGCAAGATAAGAAAGTTTTCACACAACGTCATACTAAGTCTCGGGTTATATTATTACAGCTAACCATGTTTCTACAATTAAACCTTTGAAAATACGAGCTGACAAAAAAAACTAAATCACGACTGACCAGTTGTACTCGACCAGCAAAAATGTCTTTCAACAACGGTTCCTTCGACGTGGAAGCAATAGAAGTGGAAACTGGCGGTGTGACTGCTTCTATGTCAAGTTTGCCCTGCCGGGGCCAAGCACGTTTGGGCGCTGCTGGATTTTCAAGTTTCTTAACAGATGATGTCGAAGTCGATGACAGATACCGATAAAAACCCAACGGTCGACACCAAGACTGGAGCAAGAAAGTACACGGTACATTGTTGTAAGAAAAAACGAATGAACGATACAGAAAGAAAGGGACAATAACCATACTTCTGAATTCTAGTGCTTTTTGAGTGTTGCTGAACGAGCTGGAAATAGCCACTTAAAAGCTGTCGTCATCTAATTACACACATCACACACAAGTCTTCGTTTGGCTGACAGTTGCATTTATTCCGATTTTTCCAGCGTGCTTTGAATTAATCTATGAATGTGTTGTGGGCCAATTCCCGTTGAATCATTTCGAAATATTTAAATTGTTGTTATTTCTTCTAGAAGGGATAAAATCTTGTTTAGGCTTTTTAACAAGAATCATGGATGACTTCTACTGACAAGGCAAGGCCTGAGAGTAGAGGACTACTGCTACATCACACATGGTTCAAGCCACAATATTTCAACAAATGCTGATCAAAAGAGCTTTTGAACAGCTGTTCTGATGGAATGGGCAGGAGCTCGTAAGGTAGCGAGTTCCAAGTGTTCACAATCCGCGTGGATAGCGTGCTCGCATTACTCAGCTTAAACCTTCTAGGCTTTTGCAACTTAAGGTCATGTTGACATGTCTTCGATTCGCCTACTAATCTGAAGAACCGGAGGAACTCGTCATCAAACTGAAAAAATGATCTGGTAAATCAACCCTGTTGTTCCTGGTAGAAAAAACTATAGTGATAATTCAGTTTGAAAGTAATCAATAGGATGATTTTAGGAACAAGAAAAAATTGTTTTATTGCAGATATCTTTTTATTCTCGGAACCAGACTAAAATGAACAGTTTAATAAACAACAGCATTTTTTATCAATGATTGGATTGTGACGCAATAAACAGAATTCTGTTCTCCTGATTCTACGCAGTTTACCAATGTTAGAAAAATCATCGCGACAAAAATGAAAATACCTCAAAAGCACTGTCTTGCGAGAAGATTTTTAATCGGAAGATTAGGTTGAGCGTTTTAATTTTTAAAAACAGCTGCGGGCCAATGGCATTTTAGTCAAGGGGCGATCACGACACTTTAAACAAACCGAAATGTCGGCGCAAATCGTCGGTCGCGCCAGGCCACCTTGTCCGCTGAAGCAAACAATGCGATTGAGCGAATAACCAATATTCCGGATTCAAATGACTATCAGCCTCCGTGGTGGATAACTTTTCAACATTTAATATCAAAGACAGCCAGACAGAACATCGTCTGACAAGGTACACTCAAACCGAAATATTGTCAAGTCTCCAAAGCATAAATCTAAGCTTACCCATCAACAGTAAATGTGCCTGTTCAGCCGATAATTGATGTTGGCACCAATTCACGAACATAGTTCACAACTAAATCCAGTTCCTATGGGGGTAAAAACAGTGCGCGATGGAAGTAGGACCATCCTTAGGATTTTAAAGAGCTCAGATATCATCCGTATTTGCATGCGTTTCAATCGCACACACACAAATCCACGACCGGTTTCGTCCAGTTTGCAATCATCAGGTTGGGTCAGTACGATCAAGATTTGCATGAACTCAAACAGTAGAGAAATGGTGAACAGTGATTTAACTTTGAAGCCATTGCTAAATAAGATTGGCGCCAAAAACTTTTTCAATCCTACATGGGGGAATTCGAAACAATGGTTTTAAAACCACGGAATAAGCGTGGCGATATCCTTATGGAGCGACGAGTAAAGTGTCCAATCGCAGGTTCCTTATTGCCTACTTTTGGTTGAATTGGTGAGGAGCGAACGAAATGCGTTGGTCCATGAGAATTAAGTGGTCAGTTCTGATGCATGAAATCAAAAGACTGGATGCCGCACACATAGAGACTATGCGTGGGCTAAGATACCGTCAGGTTGCCAAGGTTTAGACAGATATAGGATAAGAAAATGGCAATTTTGATGGAAGTATATGGTTTGTTTACGGCTCTGAAATCATATTCAACAAGTCGTGGAGTTTCAACCAGGATGGATGACTGGAGCATTCCCTTGATGACTAAACTATTTGCTTGTAAAATATGCAAGGCACATTACCTCATATAAGAATACGTGTATTTCTGCATCAGTATATGATGGATGGCTCCACACTATCATCATCATCATGAAGCACAAGTCTGGAGCCAGACAAAGTGCCAAGCAATATGAAGCAGGAAAAGCATATAAGCAAGCGCGTGGAAAAGGAAAAGCAGGCAAGCGGGATACGCAAAAGCAAATGCACAAAAAGCAGCTTGTTTTTGTAGTTTCACTGCATGCGATTTTTCGGGTTTTTTTGTTTTGTTTTTGTTTTTTTGTTTTTTTAATGTAAAATAATACCGAATAAAAAATTATGACACACATAATAAAATACACTGGCGCCACTGACTTCGGTTTGTAACCATATCGCGTAAGGTTTCCAGCCAACTATTAGGTGGAGCTTTTGGACCCCACCCAGGCAAACGAATACGCCCAACTGAGCCTAGCGCTACGGTGAGTTTCTTCATCCCCACGCGCCACGTCATGGACTGGCCACCCGATCTTTTCTTCCAGCTTCTGTCAGGCTCTGCGAATAAGGCGCGGTACGGTAAACGGTGAGTAGGCATTCTTAATACATGTCCTAACCATCGCAAGCGAGCAAGCATCAGCATTTCTCTCAGTCCGCGGCCACCTGGTCCTAACACCCGCTTGCAGACATCTATATTTGTAACACGATGCTGCCACCGAATGCGAGCAATTCTACGCAGGCAACGGTTATCAAAAACAGAAAGCCGACGGACATCTTCCGCTCGGATAGACCAGGTTTCGCAGCCATAAATGAGTGTAGCACGCACCACTGCGTTGTACACTCGGCCTTTAGTATGGAGTGAAACATCGCGTCGACGCCACAGGTGGCGAAGGTTAGCAAACGCTGCCCCCGCTTTGCGAACACGATGTGAGATCTCGTCCTCGACACAACCTCCAGCGGAGATACAACTGCCAAGGTAAACAAAGCTGTCGACCAATTCAAGATTGACATCGCACACAGTTAGGTTTGGAAGAGAGCCGCTCCAATCCTGGGTAAGTGTTTTACACTTGTTAGGCGCGAAGCCCATGCCATACCTTGAAGCTTCAATTGCCAGGCGGTCCAGGGCTTGTTGCATTATATGAGGGTCATCTCCCAGAAGTGCGATGTCATCGGCATACTCTAGATCGGTCGCTCGCTCACCCGGCAGAAGTTCAACACCTGCGCCCACCAGGCCAGCTAAAGCTTTTCTCAGGACATCGTCTATCGCGAAGTTAAAAAGGAACGGCGAGATAGGGCAGCCCTGCCGCACCCCGCTGGAGATATTGAACGAGGACGACAATTGTCCGTACGCTCGAACCCTGCCCGAAGTTTGGCAATATAATGCTTTCAAGATCCAAACATACTTCTCGGGCACTCCATGTCTCAGTAGACAGTTCCAAAGACTTTCACGATCGCTTGAATCGAATGCCGCTCGGATGTCAAGGAATACCACGATAGTTGGTTTACGAAAAGTGTGGCGTTGCTCCAGTAACTGACGGAGTGTGAAAATTTGATCTATGCACCCTCGGCCGGCACGAAACCCAGTTCGCTCCTCACGGATTTGCTCTTCCCGTTTGGTACTCAATCGGTGAAGCAGAAGATCATAGAACAATGTCACGAACATGGATAGCTTAGATGTTTGAGTTTCCGATACGGTTGAGAGAAATCTATTTTCTCAATAATTCATTCTATAAGGGCGTCATGACATTATAAAAAAACCAACTATAAAAACATTCAATCTGAAACACAGGGGTCGGGTTCAAACCTCAGGGATGTTCGTCCGTGACAGATGCCACGAGTATTTGACAGATCCATTGACGCTATTTAGAATTTCATCGAGTCATGGTTATATGACAGCTAAGCACTGCCCATAATATTAATAATACAGAGAAATAAAGGATACAAGTTTACATACGAAATTCAAGTAGCACGTGGAATCAAGCTTGAGGATTAAAATTACGCAAATGACGTGGCATTAACCGGTTGTACGGAGCACGCTTAAATATGTTTTTAACACAAACTACTTATGCATGATATAAATACAGAAATAAATCGTAACAAGGATTTTGGGTGATTGTAGTGTATATTACTAAAACGATGCAATTAGTAATAAAGTTCAGGCGTAGCGTTAAAAAGGCTTGTGCGTAAAATCAATGGCTGCTGCACAAGTGGAAACGGATAACTCTGGAAAAACACGAAAACGCAATGTTTGCGAGAACCCCGAAGTACCAGTTCGCAACAACGAACGCATATGGCATCAATACGGAACTGGTTTGAGAGGCTAAGCTAAAGTATGCAAACGAATTGCACTGCATGCTTCATGCGTTAGAGTACATATTGTCTTAACGAGCAAATAGACCGTAGTAGAGATGGATGGGGCCATGTGATTCAATGAAGAAGTGTCGACAACTATCTAAAACTAATGATGTATGAAAGCACAAGCCTGATGGAGGCAAAGTGCCGCACAATCTAAAACTAATATGTGGCGGTCTTAGTATGTGAATCTTCTGGTTGGTTGACTAAACTTGTATTTTCTCATGTAAGAGCAAAGGTTCCCGCGATCAATAGTGCTTAGTTGAATCCGGTGCGAAAAACAAACGTTGGAAGCAAAAACAATGGGAAAATTAGCTGAAAACGGACGCGAAATTTCCGTAAACCACAACGACCAATTTATGCATAAAAATAAAAAACTAACCTTCGATGTTGAAAATTTCGAAGATCTAATAAAAATTTGAAGCATAATCAAGTACTGAAAGAAACAAAACAGGGTTAACACGGTTCAAAACAGCTTTGTATATTAAGTGAATCATTCCATAGAACGAAAAACAGGAAGTAAGAAATTTGTATTCAAAGTAAATGCGAGAAGGATCATGGAAGGATCAAGATGATGGTTTGTCAGATGGGGCACCAAGTAGAGGAGACGAATGTGTCTGAGATCCTTCTAGCAGCTGACGAGGCTTTTGTAACATATCTTTCGGCAGCAACGGAGTATCCTTGGCCAAGTTTTCAGCAAGCATATAGGTATTTGTTGCCCGATCCACTTCATCATACAGATCGATCCGTTGGGGAGGAATGAAAGCTCCTGCAACGTATCGACCTTCCGAATTGAGAAAGTTGAATGTACCGACAGCTGCTTGCTAGAAAGAATGTGATTAAACAAATTAATTAAAAGTGACCACACTGCACTGTCTAGTAACAAAAAAGACGTAAACATCAAAACAGAAAAGTTGACCAGCATACGTCGTTATGGGAGACGTGACAAAATGTGATCGAACCAAACCATTCAAAAGGAAAAATAATCAACATGCAAACCAGCAGACAATCGCACTAGAATTCATGATGTGGCTAACTGGGCCATGTGTAGAGAATAAAAAACAACAGATCCTTACCGTGGACAAAATATCTACAGGTACGTTGTGCCTTCCACAAATCTCCATTATTTTTTGCGGGTTGACCTTTACGTTGGTTGCACCCTTTCCAATTAGGAGCATTTCTAATGACGCCGAAATTATACAAGATATGAAGCATACCAAGCTTGGGTTCAAGAGTGAAAAATAACGATAAGGCTTCCTCGTTTACATCGTCGATACTTCTGATCTTCAAAGTAAATCACACATCAAAATGGCTTACATTCCAGCAAAGTGCATTTCGGGGGAACGCAGCACACGGGCCGATAATCCGCGTACCACCACTTAGAATAAAACCATACTCTCCGTATGCCAAGAAAAATAGGCCATCCGTGTTGTGGTTGACAATGTCAGCGTCTACTGATGTGGAAGACTTCTGGTCGATTATTAGAGCATTTGAATCGGGGGGGCTTTAAAATAATGATTATATAACAATTACACTTTGAAGATGTTGCGGCGAATTACATTGGCTGTTCCACGTAAATAAGAAAACCGTAGACCCCGCAGTCGAAACATCAGAGTTGCTGATCCTAGAAAGTAAGTAAGTCGGTTGCGTGATAATAACCAAAGTGACTTCATAAGACTTTAAGCAAATTGTTATGCTCGCTTTAAGAGTGGATCGGGATGATTTAAAATTCAGGGGCAAAACGTAAATCTATATATGTATGAAATCCTAAGCCTCATTCAGGCAGTGTCGTATATGGGCTAAGATAGTGTCAGGTTGTCCAGGCCTAGACAGATTTCAGAAATTTAACTTAAAATGATAATGGGATGACAGCATGTTTCCGCATGCAGCTCAATACCGGTGGTAAATCAATTTAATACGATGTTACCCGCGAGGTACATGAGTAATACACGACTGCACATCCGTCCATGACTCGGTAAAGTTATATTGTTGACTTGGGGCCATTCGTATTTGACAAAATCGACATAAGGGCTGAATCTTAGTTGTCATAGATGAGTATGTATGATGTATGAAAGCACAAGCCTGATCCAAGCAAAGTGCCGCACAGTGAGAGACTGCACGTGGGCTAAGATAGATGAGTAAAATATTTGAAACGATAGCTCTCAGCAAAACCCTTGGTGGGTAGTCACAATTTCATAGCATGAAAAATTTCACAAATGTGCAATCGTGCAACGAAAGATGTATCGCGCAGGTATGTATAAATGTATGAAAGCACAAGCCTTATCCAGGCAAAGTGCCACACAATCATTGACTGCATGCGGGCTTGGATACTGTCAGGTAGCACCGTTAAACTAATTTAACACCATTAATAGCTGCATTTGGGAACATGCTGCAGTTTAAAATACCATCATGTTTGTGCTATATCAGTCTGAAAAACATATGTCTGACTAAAGCTTGCGAACTCTACAATATCTCAGCTAACGTGCATTTATGAATGTGCAGCACTCCGACTAGTTCCTGGCTTGTGATTTCATACTAGCTATTCTCAAAACAACAGATGAAAACAATTAGCGCAGACCTAACTCAATCGCCACACAAGATAGTTGAATTCGAACGATCAACTATACCTAAATGACTTTGGTGGTGATCAACATAATCATGAAGCATAAGTCTGGAGCCAGAAATGCATGAAAGTACAAGCCAGATCCAGGCAAAGTACAGCACAGCCATGGACTACACATGGGCCGAGATACTGTCAGGTTGTCCAGAACTAGAGAGATATGAGAAATGAAGATAGAAATGATATGGCAGTGAGACTCCAGCGTGTTTTCTTGTGCAGCTTACTACCGCTGACAAATAAATTTGGCACGTTGTTAGCTGCACAGCACAGAAGTACTGCACAATCGCATATCAATGCAATGAAGCAACATGAAGCAGGAAAAGCAAATAAGCAAACACGTAAAAAACGGGTAAGCAGAATATGCAAAAGCAAATTCGCAAAAGTAGCATGATTTTGTGATTTTCTTATTTTATCAAATATAATACAATCAATTACAACAATTTAAGACACATAATAAAAAACATTGGCGTCACTGACTTCGGTTTACAGCAAAATCTTGCAAGGTTTCAGCAAAATCTCGTAAGGTTTGCAGCCAACTATTAAGTGGATCTTTTGGATTCCACCACATCAAACGAATACACCCCACGAAGCCTAGCGCTACGGCGATTCTTTATCCCAATGCGCCAAGTAACAGTGTGAAGATTTGATCTATACACTCTCGACCGGCACAAAACCCAGTTTGCTCCTCATGGATTCGCTCTCCCCGTTTGGTACTCAACCGGTGGAGCAAGATGAAGACCAGTATTTTAGGAGCTACTAAATTGAGACTGATAACCCTAGGATTTTCAGAGGAATCGCGCCATCCTTTTTGAAAACCGGAGACATTATTGATTCTCTCCAAGGGATCAGAACGTGATCCTCGGCCCATATGATGACGAACAGCGCGTGAAGGTCGCAAACTAGAGCCGTTCTTGAACAACGACAGTATCAAAGCATCAGCCCCTAATGCCCTACGGCGTTAACAGATCCGGGGTACAGATTTCATTTACGTAGCTTTAGAACTTCACCAACTTTCCCAGTCGGTTCTCAAATTGGCAACCAGTTTAAGTTTAATAGGCTGACGTGAAGCATTATGTATGCTATCAGCAGAAAGCGAGCGACATCACTGTCAGAGAAGACAGAAGTTGATTGAAGAAATCATCAGTTGCCGAGTCTCAATATTGCTTTGTACGCATCGCCTGCTGTATACAATACTTTATCTAAAACGACAAAGTGTTTTGCGCATAAATTTCTCATAAATAATTGGCATCCCTTCGATAACACAGTGATGAGTGCCGGCTATAGATGCATGTGTGATCGCAGAAAATGCGTTGAGTCTGTCACAAAAAGTATTCGAGTTGAGCCTCGCCAATAGCTGCAAAGTTTACTATATTTGTCAAAGACGTGTTTTGTAGGCAAAAAGTGTCCACGATATTAAAGTCACCACCCATTAAAATAAAAGACGATTGAAAAGGTGAAGTTTCATCATCATCATCATCATCAAAGACAGCAATACACCGGTAGCGCGTACCGAATGCTTAACTGCCATACAGCCATGAAAAAGTAAAATCCTAAATGATGGGGAAGGGTGGGACTTAAATTGCTACGCCTTCTATAGAAGAGTAAGCACAAACAAACTGGGAAGAGGTGCCTACACCTCGAATGGAACATACATTCAAACAAGTTTCGTGAACGAGTAGAGCGACATCAGCACGGCAGCTTCCTTGCGGCTTTCACTGTCATGCATCATAACAAGCTTTACTCGTCACTCCGCTTGACAACATACAAGTTTAAGCAAACACTCCAAGAATATGCTTAGTGCAAGACCGCCATTGAACACGGTTTCGGGACATATCCTGAAGCGTAACTAACCACTGCGATATCTGATCGCGGGGACTCCAGTGAGGTTTCACTTAAAAAAATATTCGAAAACGTCATAAGTAAATGAAGATTGGCGGTCAGGAGGTACATAGGCATAGTGCACGGCTGTGCAATCGTGCAGTACTTCTGTGATGTGAGGCTAACACTGCGCTAAATTGATTTGCCACCGTTAGTGAGCTAGAGTCTCACTACTTCTATTCTCATATCTGTCTAGACTTGAGCAACCTGAAAGTATCGTAGCCCCTGCGCAGTCTATGACTGTGCGGCAGATTAAAAAACGTGAAGATGAGGAGCAGCGGCCCCAAGATTGACCCTTAGGGAACTCCGCTGGTTATATGCAGACATGCTGAGAACGCTACACTCATCCTGACGTTAGGAAAATTTGATAAGTTTTCCGTTGTTTTCGACACGCATCAACCTTTCCATGTCCACATATTATACGGTAATGAGAATAACCGGGTGGTAATTTTTGACCACAGAAATCACTTCTTTTGGATAGCCAATACATAGAACGGTTATGTCTGAGCGGTTTTAAAAAGCTTCGTGATCGGCGCAGCAACCTGGGAGATAGCAGTAGGGTCATACCTGGATGGATGTTATCAGGTCCAGCTGACTTGTTGCATGGCAACGCTAGAACGCAAGCTCGATGCAGCGAGGGTGTTCGAAAAGTATGTATGTATGTATGAATGCACAAGCCTGATCCAGGCAAAGTGCCGCACAGTCAGAGACTGCACGTGGGCTAAGATACTGTCAGGTTGCCCAGGCCTAGACAGATATGAGTGAGAAATAGAAATGGTAGTGAGACTCCAGCGTGTACTCGCATGCAGCTCACTACCGTTGGCCAATCAATTTAGCACGATGTTAGCCGCACAGCACAGAAATGCTGCACGATTGCACATCCGTTCGAAAAGTACATATTGAGGTGAGGGTCTAGAGGTGATATCTCAAAGGTGCACGCTCTGGAAGTGCAAGGAAAACAGGCCAGAAGAGACATCATCCATCTTTAATGTGCCCAATACTCTTCGTGTTGAGCCTATAGACTGAACGTACCTGTAATATCGATTCGAATGAGACTTGGCCTGCTAGTAAAGTCTCGTATCGAAACGGACTTTGCAACGTATCTTGAAAACTACAGTATTGCGCCCTTACTTGTAACGGGAACAGGTGCGGCACGAGGGAGTAAGTTTATAGCGCATTCGCCTAGCCTCGCAGTAACGTACGATACGAGACTGAGGCTAAATGAAAATGAGTTCTAACCTTGTAACGAACGGGTAATAAGGTAGCAAACCGACCATGACGCAGACGTACCGCAACACCGGCCTACTTCGCCGCGTCCTCGGCAAGTTCGACCGGTTTCTCTTCCCGACTCTGTTGAACATTTACATCCGGCCACACTTGGAATACGCAGTGCAGGCTTGGCGGCCGTGGCTATGCAAGGACATGTCACTCCTCGAAAACGCCCAACGGCGTGCGACAAATCTCGTCCGCGGTATGCGCCACTTGCCATACGAGGAGAGATTACGCCGTTTAAACACATACTCCGTTACGTACCGTCTTCTCCGTTGAGACATGATACTTACATACCGGATACTGAGCGACCCCTCCCATCCATGCAGCTCCCTACTCGTCCCATCCATCAGCACAAATCTCCGAGGACATGGACTTAAATTGCTACATCAGCAAAGTCGACTTGAATGTCGCCGCAGGTTTTTCTCGGTGCGAGTCTGCAGTCCATAGAATGCTCTTCCAGGCAAGCTTTTTGAATCCGCTTCTTTCGGTTCTTTCAAAGGTCTCCTCGATTCCCACCTCCATGAAATCTCCCACTACCAAGACACTAATACCCCCTCGTGGCAACGGTAAGTTCTCTTTCTGTGCCATTTGCATTTTCGTCACTACCCTTTCAACACTTCTCCAGTTTCATTGCTCTTCCAGATCCCAGTATCGGAAGTCCAAGCGCACGCAGTCTCAGCTGACCCTGTTCCGGAGGATGTGGTGGGTAGCGGTGTCCCGGGTTGACGCCCTACCTGTCCAAATGCCACAAAAATCCACTGATGGTGCAGGCTAACGCGAATGTGGCCCGCTATAGGGCCTTGGAAACTCTAACATATTACTTTTCTTTTCGATCCACCGCACAATCCACTCTGCGGTTTGTACAAGCTCCCCGCTTTTTATACCGTAATAAACTATTGATCTATTGATTGATATTGCTCTTGATCTGCACCCACAATTTATTAACACCGTCAATGGTTTGCCGTGTAGCTATCGCCGCTGCATGCAGTTGGTCGATGCAATTAAAGCGCTAAGCTATGTTAATTAACAAGTTTGCTCGCATTCGGTGTATTGTAATGCTAACATAAATGTCTGTGAAAGAGTGCTTGGTACGAGGTTGTACTTTTCATTTTGTCTATATTTCATAATAGTTTGTGCATTCCCTTCCTTGCACGGATGTTCTATCGTAAAGAACTTTTGTGCTGCAAGCATTAACATGCTGAAGACACTTTGACATTTTTATTTACATTTCACTTGTCTGAATAGGCCTAGGTAAGTCGATAGTGCATGTAACCGCTTGTTTTGCCTCATCAAAACATTGACCTTGACAACAATTAACTTCCGTTCGTTCGTGCGTGCATCGTAAACGCTCTGTACACGTTTTGGCTACCGCGATAAACCTTTCATCTCCTGTGCCTTTTCTCCAACGTTCTTGGGGATATTATTGTAGTAATCTGGTCTACTACAAATTGGTGAGCCCGACATACACGCATTCTTCGTGTATATTTTCCGGTACGTCAAACATTTTTCCGCTTCACATCAGAGTTTTCAGGTAATTTTTTTACCTTGTTTAATCGTGCATTTTATTTGCATCAATTGCTCCTGAGTGATCCTAAACGCGTTATTTTGGCTTCGACTGTCATCACAATACCCAGCTTTATTTCACAGGACCCGGACTATTGGTTCCATTTTTTAGAAACGGCATTTAGTTCTAAAAATATAATTGATGACTTCGTCATGTTTTCACAATTAACGCAGAAACTCCCCGCGGATGTGTTATTACAGGTACGCGACGCAGTCCTGACTGCACCAATAGGTGACCGCTACCGTATCGTCAAACAAGCCGTGATTTCTCGCACGGTTCCGTCTGAACGATCTAGGCTGCAGCAGTTGTTCGGCAACTTAGAAATTGCCAACAAAGAGCCATCTACCATACTAACGGAGATGCGCCGCCTGCTAGGGTCATCGCACATGGACGAGTCCTTACTAAAGGAACTATGGCTCCAGCGCTTACCTGAGTGCGTGCAACCCATCTTGGTTGCTGCGAAAAGCACTCCGGTATCTGAGCTTGCGGAAATGGCGTACAACATCGCTGAATGTATCCGTCCCTATCCAGATGCCCATGTTTCCACAGTAACCGCGGGACTATCACGCACACGGGGTATTCCAGCGAAAGGCAGCAACACGGATCTACTGTCTGAGGTTGCCACTTTACGCAATGAGGTTCGAAACCTCACACTCAACAGTAAGTCACGATCACATACCCCATCCCGCCAACGCTCGAGTAGTCACACTCGATCACCCGTTTGCTGGATCCATCGGAAGTACTGCGATAATGCGCGGCGTTGCATTAAACCTTGCGCTTATCGCACATCGCCAGCTAAATACTCGGTCCGGCCCCCAACGACGACTTCTGTCTTGGGCACGAAGAGTTTAAGTCGTCTCTTCTTTATGAAAGGATAAATCCACAGGACAACGTTTTACTGGTAGACACTGGTGCCGAAATCAGTGTACTGCCGGTAGACACTCGCGAAACGTCCAATCCGAAGAGCCAACAACACTTAAGGAGCTCCGGCGTTTTCTGGGACTGGTAAACTTTTACCGCAGATTCATCCCACAGTGCGCACGAATATCCCAGCCTTTAAGTGATTTGCTCCGTGGTAGTGCGAAGAAATTACTACTTACGGAAGAAGCCAAATCGGCTTTCACTTTGTTAAAATCCCACATAACAAACATCAAATCACTTAGCCACTATAGGCCCGACGCCCCGCTGTCCTTATTTACGGACGCATCTGCCGAAGCAGTGGGGGCGGTACTTCAACAATACGTTGATGGGTCATGGTTCCCTATATCGTTCTTCTCTAAGCGGCTCCAGCCCGCAGAGACCCGATATAGCACGTTCGGTAGACAACTTTTGGCTATCTACCTCGGAATTAAACATTTTCGCCATTTCCTGGAGGGCAGACAGTTCGCAGTGTTTACTGATCATAAGCCCCTCATCCACTCGCTCAGCAAGTCATCAGAGCGATATTCTCCTAGAGAGACGCGGCACCTGGATTTTGTCAGTCAATTCACGACTGACATACAGCATATCGCAGGTGCCCAAAACCCGGTCGCGGATGCACTCTCTCGAATAAATGTAGTAGAGTTGCCGTCCTCCATCGACCTTGGTGAAATCGCCGCAGCGCAAGCTGCTGACACCGAAACTGCACAGCTCATGGACTCCACTTCCCTTGACATTAAACTTTTACCCTTGCTTGACGGCTCGGGCGATATCCTGTGCGACGTTTCACAAACCACACCCCGACCACTGATTCCATCAGCATTCAGGCGGCGCGTTTTTGAGGGATTACACAATCTCTCCCATCCTGGCATTCGTGCTAGTGTTAAAATGATAACGGCTCGATTTATTTGGCCAAAAGCTAGTAAGGATATTCGAAGTTGGGCAAAAGCGTGTCGTGAATGCCAGCTCACGAAAATCCATCGACACACCAAGAGTCCATTAGGAACTTTTGTCGAACCGGATGAGCGTTTTTCACACATACACGTAGACTTAGTCGGCCCATTGCCCCCTTCACGTGGCCACATATATATCCTCACGATAATCGACCGTTTCACCAGGTGGCCTGAGGCCATCCCACTTCACAACTGCTCTTTCGAGACAGTTGCACATGCCTTTTTCGAGCGTTGGGTGGCACAGTTCGGTTGTCCGGGTATTGTCACTACGCACCGAGGTTCCCATTTTGATGGTGCCTTCAGTAAATTGCTAGCTACTCTGGGTTGCCAGCATCACCGAACTACAGCTCACCACCCCGCGGCGAATGGGATGGTCGAAAGGTTGCACAGGCAGCTCAAGGCGGCATTGATGGCGCATGGAGGTATTGACTGGACCGAAGTCCTACCGATCGTCCTCCTAGGTTTGAGGTCAACCTTTAAAACCCCTTTGCAGGCTACCGTAGCCGAATAGACATACGGTCGCGCCATCGCTCTACCTGGCGAGTATGTCGCCCCACACAAACAATCACCCTTCGCCTACGGCGATTACGTGGCGCGCTTGCGCCATTACATGGGTCGTTTTCGCCCATCACCCCCGCGGCTTCAGGCCAAATCATCACATGTCCCAAAGGAGTTGGCTGATTGTCCACATGTTTTTCTCCGGAATGACATGGTGAAGCATCCTCTTCACCCTCCTTATACTGGACCGTTCAGAGTAATTCGGCGCTCTCCCAAGACGGTCGTCATCGACCGTGTCGGCAAGCATGACACTGTCTCAATCAACAGAGTCAAACCGGCTTTCATGAACGAGGAAGTAATCCCACATGACCCAACGCCAACTCCGGCACCACTGGTCATTACCCCTCCTGTCACTACAGCTAACCCAGAGCCGGCAACTACAGGAACCAAACGTGCCAAACGGCAACCCGGTCGATTTGCTGATTTTGTTGTGAATAGTGAATACTTTCATATCTTTTGGCATACACGGGTGCATTATTTCGTACCTCATTCTAATCACTCGGTCGTGGAACTAAACCCATGCAGCAGGTAGTTTTCTTTTTCTTTCTTCCCTCAGGTACGCACCAACCCACCGCTGATGCCACCGAATCGCGCACCCTTCCTGGTCCACCTACGCTTGCCCTCAACTCACCCGGTAGCCCTAAACACCAACAAGAGCACAATTGTTCCAACACGTCTGTCACGTCACACAAGGTCCTTACCAGCCCAGATTGACGCGCCAACCGATTCTCCTGGCGCGGCCGTTTATCATCCTTCGGGACACAGGAAATTCTGAGCAGGGACTGTGTTTTCGAAGCTTCTGGTTCTTGTTGTCAAGCCTACGAATGCGCCTGCTTCTGCTCAAATTGGGTTCATACTAAGACCACGCCAAACGGTAAAATCCCGCTAGCAGCTGTTCACTCCATGTGAGGCGGCTCGGCAGTACGTTCACTCACATGTGAGACGCTACTTGGCTTAGTCCTGATCGGTTTACCGTACATCCTACTCTCGAACCACCGATGATCGACCCACGCAGACCGAGCGCCCTGGCTGACTTCTATGTGACTGGTTGCTGAGAGACTACGTTCCTACCCAGGGTAACCTGACACCCGCCTGCGCCACGCTGCTGGCAACTCCCGATCAGAAGTCTCCGCTGACCAGACTTCTTTGAGGGGGGCTGTGTAACACCGCTTGTTTTGCCTCATCAAAACATTGACCTTGACAACAATTAACTTCCGTTCGTTCGTGCGTGCATCGTAAACGCTCTGTACACGTTTTGGCTACCGCGATAAACCTTTCATCTCCTGTGCATTTTCTCTAACATTCTTGGGGATATTATTGTAGTAATCTGGTCTACTGCATGCCTTAGCCTACGCAGTCTATGACTGTGCCGCACTTTAAATAGAATGGGCATGTGTTTCTATACATACATGGTGGGAATATGTCTTGGGCTGACACTTCTCCATATAAAAAGCCGCAAATGCCCAATCAAGATGTATGCTATACGGAACATGGCCGCTATAAGGCCTATTTGCCTCCGTTTTTTCTCTCATCATGTTTGCTTTTTAGCACGCTTTGTGCGACCTTCTGTAAACACCACCCAGTGGTTTCTTACAAGCTGTCAGATTTTATTACCACAATAAAACTATTGACTATTGACTATTGACTATACATACATCACATACATGTATTTGTTCCGTTGGTACTGTATCAAGGTCATATTATATAATTTAAACTTTCTGTTCAAATTCAAGTCCAATTTGCACATGGCTGATGGTGGCCAAAAGCCAATCACGCGCCCAGATTTGCTTCGACGGTATGCGGTTGAGCACCCGGCACTTTGATACTGAGTATACAGTTCGTACGTTTCACACGTTCTTGTTTCCGGATATCTGGAAAGTAAGGTAGAGGTTCTCTACACCAGTACGGTGAGCGGTTCAGTGTTAGTTCGTTTGCAAACAGAACAGTATGGTGGTTAACAAGCCAATCGAGCGTCCAGAATTTCTTTCGTGGAAGCTGCAGAAACACCCCCCAACTGCCAAACGGTTTATCTCTTTTTGTCTATTCTAATGTTCGCCTATCGCGAAAGCAAGATATTATTCCGGGTTGAACTAGAAAGCACCGCTAAATAAAACCGTATGCTTGAAAAATAAAAAGCAGTTTCTCTCCACATCACTTGAGAGGTTGGAGCTGAAATAAATGTGTATATTAAAATAAAAAAACACGGAACTCTAAAGACTACCTTGATTTACTGGATAACGCTAAAAGATTAAAAACCGAAGCTGTATAGCAATTAAGGAGATTATTTCAGGAAACAACTTACCTCAGTTGCGGTCCAACCCCTGCCTAAAACTAGACACGGTACTGCAGGATATAAGTTCTTCTGGAAGAATGTTCCAGAAGTTACCAACCGTAAGGCTGAAAAAGTGTTTCCTGGAGTCTAGCCGACATCGTTTCTTAGCAATCTATTCAGGAAACAATGCAATAATATGCGTGAACAATGTATGATGTATGAAATCACTAGCCTAGTCGAGGCAAAGTGCACCACAGTCATAGGCTGCATGTGGGCTAAGATGTTGTCAGGTTGCCTAGGCCCAGACAGATGAGTTAAAAAATGTAACAATACGTTTTTTGTTGTTGTCTTTTTGAATTTTTTATTAGACAATGTGCGGAAATATGGTAGGCCATTTAGCGTATTATTCCCTTTCAAAGCCTAACACATTCAGGCGTGGTGTCCTCACTACAAAAAGGATATCCTTTGACTTGAAAGCGTACAGCACCTCGCAACTCGCATGTTTGAGGGTCATCGAGGGAAACCGTACGCTGCGCATCTAATGTCTCTCGATCTTTTCTCACTGAAGCGCCGTCGTTTGAGAGGTGACTTAATAGAAACCTTTGAAGTTTTAAAGGGTTTGAGTGGCGTGCCAATAAACGACTTCTTTACCTTAGCCCCGAGCTAGGCACCCGGGGCCATTCACTTAAAATGGCTAAGAAACGATGTCGGCTAGACTCCAGGAAACACTTTTTCAGCCTCAGGGTTGTAAACGACTGCAACATTTTTCCAGAAGATCTTATATCTTGCAGTACTGTCTCGAGTTTTAATCAGGGTTCGCACCGCAACTGGGGCAGGTTTTTTGCTGAATACTCTATTTAATTGCTATACAAGATTATGTAGTTCACCTTGCAGCGTTATCCCGTTAATCAAGTAAGGGCTAGAGTTCTCTGTGTTTTTTATTTTTATTATACACGATGCTATTTCAGCTCACCTCTCAACGTGCTGGTGAAGCGAAAATGCTTTTTCTTTTTTCAGCATCGGTTATAACGCAGTGCTCCATAAATACAATCCGGATAATCTCTTGGCGTCGTGATAGTCGAAGATTTGAACAGAGACAAAAGAAAAAACGTTTTAGCAGTGGTGAGTACTTCTCTGGCAGTTTTCACCGAAAGAAATTCTGGACGCTCGATTGGCTCGTTAGCCACATACAGTCCTGTACAAACTGAACTGAACTATACAATCTGGGAGCTTGCTCCAGAAGTTGACCACACGGTTGCTGACATAGTGCTCACGTGCCAGCAACCTGGGCCTACTCCTAAGAAGTTTAATAGAATTACCTATTGTAGATGCTTTAGTGGCAAGTTTAAGGATTTCAGTAATATTATCACACGTAAGACCCATCAGAATCTTGAAGGCTTCTATTAAGTCGCCTCGCAGCCGCCGTCTCTTTAGTGAGAACAGATCGAGGTCCTTGAGTCCTGCCTCATATTTTTTTACCTGTCTGACCCTCAACTATCCTAGTCGCAAGGCGCTAGACCCCTTTGAGACATGCGATATCTTTCTGTACTTCGCTGAAATTTATATTCGATTTAGTACTGAGTCGGTATCTCCCATATTGTTACCTACACTAATAGTCAATAGTTTTTTGTGGTAACAAAAGCTGATAGCTCGTAAAATAACACTGGGTGGTGTGTACAGGGGATCGCATAAAGCGTGCTAAAAAGCATGCATTATGAGATCAAAAGGGAGGCAAATAGGCTTTATTGCTGGCAATGTTCGCATATAGCATACACATTGATTGGACATTTGTTGCTTTTTATAGGAAGAAGTATCAGCTCAAGACACATTCCCACCACGTCCTCCAGTGCATGACGGAGTTGCGGACGGTTGCTATGGCGTTGAGAAACGTTGATCCCAGGGGAGAAAAGACTGGAAAAAGTGTTAGTCTGATATGGCTATATGAGTGGTATGTAAGTATTGTGGGGTAGATTGGAAAAGCGAAAGATAAACGAAAGTCACTCGAAAGTCGATTGCCATAGGTTTTTGTCTAAGCGTTACATACACTGGGACAGTTTCTCTGCGCCCACCACCTCCAATGGGAGAGAGTTCCAGACACTCATATGCGAATGGGTAGTAAATACCTTCGACAGTTCAATCGGCTGTTCTGATGAGCAATCTTGAGATTATGCCCACGATGATTGTCTCGATCGGATACAGACATCAGGGACTTGCAAGGGTGCTGATTCTCTTTGAGAATGCGAAAGGTCAACAGAAAATCTCCCGCGGAGGAGTCGGGACGGATTGAGAAGAGGCAGCTTTACTGCAGCCGTTCTTGGTAGGATATGTTTTGAAAGTCGTTGATAAGCTTCGTTGCTCAACGTTGTGGCTGTTTGATGGCAATCATGTCTTGCGGAGTCACGGGTGCCACGCGCTGACTGCATATTGGAGCGGGGAGCGGATGTAAGCGGACAGTAGCTGTGGATAGAGTCGTCGGTTATAGCGTCTGAAAAGTCGCTTCAGAAGACTATCATATGGTTAGCGTTTCTTAGCAGCCTTGGCAGGCACAGCACACTGGCCCCAGTTCAGCCCAAGTCTTGCTGTACGATGACGCCAAGGTCGCTCACCCGGTCAACATGGTGCAAAATGTCGTCAACCAATTTAAAGGAGTAACGAACAGGGATTCGAATGGTCAGAATGTGGTATTTTGTTGAGTTGAACAGCAAATTGTTTAATAATAACCACAGGTCGATGCGGCCGAGGTCACGTTGCAGGAGTTGATAATCTTCGAAGGAAGTTATACAACGCCATATCATGAAGTCGTCCGCGAAGAGAAAAAATGAGCGTCTTTGACGCGCACAAACGAGGTGCGATCTTGCAGAAATCTGCTGATTCAGATCAACAATGGATCGTCGATTCCGTAGTG
>JACCGJ010004585.1:0-12758 GCA_013407085.1 Atriophallophorus winterbourni
TTCACAAAAACGGGAAATAAGCACGTGACCTATGAACTGTTTATTGCAGAAAGAATTTCAACTCCAATTTTAAATTAACCGAATAATTGATTTCTAAATATTATAAAAAAATAAATCAATCTAAACCATCTATCAACATATTTCTTAATTTTAAATCTATTTGTGAAGAAAAAATCGTGAAATATTTTCGGGTCAATCCTATTCGGTCTCAGGGGATAATCTGTTATGGAGTATAGGCTGCTATCTTTCCGGCGGGACTACGAAGTTAATGATATCGGAGGCTTAAAAGGAGTTTTTAATTGGCGGTCATGGAGCAACCGAACACCAATCTTTCATGTAGCTCACAGATGTGTGGTTCTATACAGGTGCGATGATCATCAAATCCAACGGGTTGATCCTGACGAATTTCAAGCAATGAACATCAATATTTAAGACATAATTAACTAATTAGTCTAAAGAGTAGAATGATAATTTTTATAGATAATAACGTAGAATTCATTGGGTATATTACGTGTACGGATGTACATACTTTCTTGGAAAGCTCGAAGTGAAAATATCCCGAATCAGTTGGGGCGCTAACGGATTATACTACCAATTAGAACGTTGCTTTATCGAGATTCTTCATTGAATCCGTCTCAAGATAACTCTGTCAAAGGGGTGTTGCTATGGTACTATTGATGATGCATTTATTTCGTTGATATTTACTTTTAATATTTTTGCCGTTTTCTTCATGCTTTTAATCAGGTTATCACATCGAATTTATCGGCAGTAATGCAACATCATTGTAGTATAAATTGTTTTTTCCCAAAAAAGCTATACTCGTGACCGTCTAGAAGAAAAGAATTATAACCCATTAAAACTTAGGAGCCACAAAATCAGTTTTTTTTTAGCGTAATCATGAACTAGCATTGAAATACGTGTTTCTTAACGTAAAAGCTTATTACGGATAGTCGTTTCGCGCATCGGATGCGCCCTCGCTCTGAACAAACATGATGTGTATGGTTTCGATTAACTGGCCAGCGCGAAACGGCTAGGCGCGTCCCTTAGACATTCTAACTTGCAAGAAGTTCTGATGCTTTCAAATGGATTGGCAATCACATAAAAATCATTGCACTTCTCACACAGCAAACCTTCAGGCGTAAATATTTGGAAATTTGGGTTCCGTCAAGAGACTGCTTGCCAGTGGCTTCATCTTTACATTTCGTAGTCTCAAAATGAAATAGATCGCCAAGTGGAACTTTACCTACATGTAAAACCAAATAACTTGCACTGGCGCATACAGGTAACAAATTTACAGACCTCAGAATAAATTGGAGCGCCCTCATGAAAGAAAACAATATTACGAACAGATACAATCTTTGAAAATGAACAGGTCTCTCAAATTGCTATACCGGATTGTTAACGCCCGATCTAGCTTTGAAACAGAATATTTTTTTCAGACTGAAGATGGATAAACCTCGGCACAGAAGCAGCTGATGTTCTGATCCACCAACAAGTAAAGGCTTTGAGCCCGATTGCATTCACATTGACGAACAATTCATCTCGACACATGACTGATACCTAAATCAATCCTGAATTTTCGCAGAAAGAACACTAAATATTCACTGGAATCGGACAGCATCACAACCGTCTTACCGAACGCTTGCTACGACTAGCTGTATGCACCGCTGTGTGAATCGTTCAAAGATAGTTTGATCGGAGAAATATGCTAACAGAGTGATTTTTATGAGTTTTCACAATTGAAGTAGTCGTTCAGATACAACAGACTATTGTCATGACACCCTAATTTCTGTCATGTCCAAAGTTTGGTGGCGTTCAGTAAAGGAGAACACTGTTGCTCACAAGGAATCGTAAAACATGCTATTTGCAGCGCAGTACAGTTTCCATAAATCTCGCTTGTGCTGGATACATTTGGTAATAAACGACTGAGGCAACGTGGTTGACGAAACCGCTATCATCAACGCTGGCGGTCCGGATATGTCTAAAGCGTTTGATCGAGTCGAATACTGTGAAACATTCAGCAGGTGGGCCTTCACTTATAGTTTCTAGTATAGCTTAAAAGTTATTGTATGAGCAAGAAACGAATGTGCCAACAATACAATAATTTTATAAATAAACGCTGCCACTAGTGGTGTATCGTATGGTTCCGCATTTTTAACTATTTATTTTTTCTATTACCTCAACGTTCCACGAAAAATATTAAGAAAATATTAATAGTTGGATGCAGAAAAGGTTTACAGAGAACTGTTTCCAGCTGCAACAAGATATGTACGCCCTTTGTGAATGGTCTTCAGTAAGCAGCTACAATTTAACTTTCAAAAATGAAAGTTTCTGCTCATCGGCAAGCTCTTTCATTACATATAGCACCTTAGAAAAAGTCATAAAATAACATTCGAAACTGAATACACGGAACTACGAAGAACAGCTCACGTTGTGAATTGGTTTTCGAGAACGCTCACGCAGTTCTGAGAATGTTGCGATAGATATCAGAAACCTTTCGACGAGACCTTTCCCTACGTACGCTCGTATACATCACTAACTTGGATGCTGTGGCGCAAAAAGAATATTGTATTGTTCGATAGAATATACAATCGTGCAAAACTTCTCGCCCGCTGTTTTCAGCAAATCACATATGAGAAACGAATACAATGGTTAACCTCCTCACCCCGCTTCATAGAAGCTTTTAATGTAACCTGATACTTACCTGCAACATATCGAATAGTCCAAATCACCAACTGAAAATTGATTCCAATATCGTAAATGTGTATATACACCATGTCACTCATCTATATCATAAACACCCTATTCCCGTCTTGATAGTCGCCATTTTTATATTCTTTGGAATGTGCTTCATGAATCTATTTTCACCTTTCCTATTATTCAGACTTCATTCGATATTTGGGCATTTCGTTGTTGCAAGGCAACTCAACTGCACTCAAAGGCAGATCATTTTTTTCATCATGGACGATTATTTAATAATGATTGGTTATTTTAATAACTGCTGATTTTTGTCGTCATATATTCTTGAAGCTTAACTCTATACTGCCATAAAATCCACCAAAATTTAAAAGACAGATATGCGTCGAACTTGATTGATATCTCTTGGACTGTGTTCATTCTGTGACAAACCTATCTGACGATTAGTTGAACTATCGGAGCAAACAATGTGATAATGATTGATTGAGAGAGTTTGAAGGGTTCACTAAAATTCGCTTTTGTTGCTATCATCAATCAGAGTGTGTGTCTTGAAACTCTTCATCTGAAATGGTCATTAAACGGTTTAACAATTTGTTCAATTGAACTTATACTCTGCACTTAATGATTGCAAACATCATGAGATGAGAAATTCAAGACTGATTATATTATAGCGATTAAAAAGCCAACAGAATTACAGATTACCAAAGAGTTGCAGTCAATAAAATGCGAGAAACGTAGTCGATCCATCCAGCCAACAGTGAGACGGTTCTCAAAAGGAGTATGTTTTCATATACACGAATCCGGTTTAAATCTATTATTAGTTGGCTTTTATGTAAGCTTATCCGGTTAAAAAAGTTGAAAGTGGCCTCTTTATTCGGAAATGTAACAATGATTGTGATTTTACTTGGTTGAGTGTGATTCAACTCCCCCAATAATAGTCCAAAGCATTGCTGCAAACGGAGGAGGGTTGAATGTGAGGCTAGCTAACCCACCCTGTAAAATCCTTCCAGCTTTAGAAATGCCAACAAGAATGCCAACAGACAACACGGACATGAGAGAAAATGGACCCCCAGCTTGAAGGTATATGACGTTGGAAGTTCAAAGTCTGAGTCATTCGGAAGCCATCAGGGCGATAACTATCGTCTCTAACTATCGTCTCCACCACTACCGATGCCACCCGGAAAGTCCAGGCCATGTATGAGACTGGAAGGGCAACGCAAGTGGCAGGAGAGATGATGAAGTTTAACCCTATCGTCTTAGGAATCATCTAGTCAAGATAGATTGGTTCCGGGCAGATGCGACTGACATCGGGTGAATTACAGTTGTACTCGGGGCACGAGCAGGAAGATGCCGCACACCCAGGGATTGGCCCCGAGGCTTTCCAATTCGGGGTAGAGAGCGCTCACTGGGTGGGAGGCGCACGGACCACAGATCATGACAGCCTCCTTCTATACAAAGAATAAGAGGATCAACGTAGACATAATTTAGTGCTACGCCTTGATGAACGAGAGTCAATAGGAGGAGAGGAAGATATTTACTATATACTGTCAACCACCATACAAGGCAGACCAATGAGGGACATTCATATTGTAATGGGTGACTTCAACGACAAGATTAATAGCGACAACTGAGAGTAATTGCAGATCATGAGCAGCAAGGGCTGGGCGAGATGAATAACAATAGGGAGAGATTAGCCGAAATATGCGCCGCAAGCAATCTGGTCATCGGATGAAGAGCTTTTCGCCATAGAAGGATACACAAGGCGATTTGGGTGTCACCAGATCTGTTGACAGAAAACCAGGTCGACCTCTTGAACATCGGGAAGATGTTTCGACGCACTCTTCAAGATGTATGCGTCAAACGAAGAGCTGACGTTGCTTTCGACCATCATCTACTTGTCACCAAGTTGAAGAAAAACTGGATAGATGAGTCCAGCCAACGACAGCGATACAACACCGTTATGCTTAAAGACGGTAGGAAGAAAGAAGAGTTCAAAGTCAACCTCTTTAACAAGTTTCAGGTCCTGGAATGTCTGCTTGAAGAAGAGACAATAGAACAGAAGTGGTAGGAAGTGAGAGAAGCAGGGACCTCAGCATGTCAAGAAGTACTGGGTCCCAATACATACACGCACAATAAATTGATCTCAGCAGGGAGGCTTCAGAAGATAGAAGAAAGAAGTGAAATAAGGCAATTGTGAACAAAAGCAGCACCAGAGCAGCAAAAGCACAAGCACAAGAATAATATACAAAAGCAAATAGAATTGTCAAGCGGTGCATCAGAGAAGACCACCGGAACTATGTAAAGACACTGGCCATAGAAGCAGAAGAAGAATCGCATCCTAACAACAACAATGACTTGTATTTCACAATCAAAAACCTATCAGAAACGTTTGCATTATTCTTGAGCAGATCCTGCAATGGAACTCGTCTGTCTGCGACAACTTCGTCGACTATGATAAGTCGTTCGACAGCGTCAACAGAGTGACCATTTGGAGACTACTGAGACACTATGGAGTATCAGGAAAGATTACCAAAATTATCAAGAAGTCATATAAAAGGATGATTGGCAGAATAGTGCATTGCAGACAACTCACTGACAACTTCTAAGTGAGAATCGGGGTGAGACAAGGCTGCTCATTCTTTCAGTTCCTGTTCCTATAGTCCATAGCCTGGATCATGAAGATATCGACAGCTCAGAAGCGGAACAGCATCCAGTGGACACTTTGGAAGCAGTTGGACGACCTCGGCTTCACCGAGTATCTGGCTCTTCTCTCCCACACCAAACAACAGATGCCCGCAAAGTCTAGCATAATAGCGGTTAACTCAGCTAGACTGGGTTTTAACATCAACAAAGGCTAGTGCAAGGTGTTCAAGACCAACGCATCCGTTCAACACCTATCACAGTCCAAGGCGATGAGCTGGAAGGGGTGGACGATTTCACCTATCTCAGCAGCATCATCGACAAGCTTGGAGTAACAGATGAAGACATCAGAACCAGCATCGGTAAAGCACGAGCAGACTTCCATCAGCTGAAAACATCTGGAGATCCAGCGAGACAGGCATTTCCATCACGATCAGATCAACACCTTAGTAAAGGCAATACTACTCTACGGAACAACGACCTTGAGAACCACAGTCATCATCATTAAGAAAATCCAAGTCTTCATCAATACCTGCCTCAGGAATATCCTGAAGAACTGCTGGCCCGACAAGATCAGTAAGGAAGAATTGTGGCAACGAACGAAGCAGCAACCTGTTTACAAAGACGTCCTTCAGAGACGCTGGCAATGGATTGGCCACTCCCTCCGCAAACCTACATCAAACATCACCAGGAAATCTCTCACCTGAAACTCAAAAGAGAAGAGAAAGAGTGTGCAACCTAGATATACCTGGCACCGAGACCTGGATGCAGACGCAATGCAAATGGGCAAGACGTGTGAACAGCTGAAGAGACTCGCCCAGAATCGTGATGCTCGGAGAGAGCTGGTTGGCGGCCTGTGCACAAGACCAAAGGTGGAAGGAAGTAAGTAAGCAAGTGTTTGATTCGTGCTTGATTTTGAAATGATTGCCTGAGTGAGCGATACTCAGTCTTCAGTTTTAAAAATCAAAGAACCAGGTAGCTGACAATACACACCTGGGAGAAATCCATAAGATTTAACCAACTTATCCGATGACCGTATCGTAAGTTTACTAGCCCATCTACATTTTGTTTGCTTGACGATACAGAATATCCAACAACGAAATATCTTTGCAGAGCCATGTTGCCTAACGCTGGATCGCATACTTTGTAATGAGGCGCAGATATATATGCATGATCATCGAAATGGTCACTGGTGCGAAAGTAACACTCAGCATACCACTTGGCTGTTTTATACGTGGATGGAAGTTCTTTCTAAAGCTGATTGACATAGCATGTTCGCAACACTACGCCAGCGTCGTCTACGCTGGCTGAGTCATGTTTACAGAATGGGAAATGGTCGTATTCAAATGATCTACAATATGGTGGTTTAAAATCACCATTATGCAGACCGCACTTGCGGTACAAAGAAGTTTGTAAAACAGGTAAGAAAGTTTTTGATGCTGATCCTACGAGTTGGGAAGAATTTGCTTTTGACCGGTCACTTTGGAGACACTGTGTCAAGCGTCATATGCAAGCTGATGAAGTGTGGGTATTGCTCGCGGCTACTAAACGTAGACCACGATCAACCAATTGAAAAGTGTATGGAATTAATTGCATATTTTTATCTATAAATAAATAAAGCACTAGAATATTGCTCAAAAATTGAACCATAAATAAATGCAACGGCAACAGGTCACTCCGTACACAGCGATGTATTTTACTGCTTATTCCAATTCTTATTTAGTGACACTCAAGAACAACGTATCAATATTCCCAATTGCTTTTCTGAATAATTTATTTCAAATAAATGGAAACAAATTCGTTGAGAACCAGAAAACTGCTCTATCAACTCTATTCATTTATTCGTTGAGTGCTAGTTATACACAGAGCTCACGTATTTCCACTTGAGTAAGAACTGTGAGTGCCACTCAGAATATTCTCAATCACGCTACTCTAGTGTTTATGAAGAGTGGATGGATTCCGGCTTAATTCGTTTCAACGACCAAAGACTTTATGAAAGGTTTATGTGGGAAGATTTCGCGCTGCGTGAATTCGTTGCCGATAAATTCTTCAGTTTTAGGTATAATTTTGGCCAGATTATAAATACTTATTTGCTACAACATTTGGCCCGTGACGAAGCACACGCCATTAGCAAGGAGTTTCTATTCGCCTCAAACTTTGAAACAGAGTTAAGAGAAATACAGAAATTGTTCCTAGAAATTTTTCGATGGGTTATACGACTAGCTGCAAGTCTAGACGCTTCAACAGAACAAGTTCCTCCACCTCCAGTCAAGGAATTCGATTGAACTCACATTTAATCGAGGCATCCGACTTAGGAAGTTTAGAATACTTACAAGTATTCTGGTGGCTTAAGTAATAATTCGCTCTAATTGGAGCATATCTGTCTGCTTAGGTGCTCTTCCAGCATAGAAGAGTTATTCTAATTTAGGTAAACATCTTTATTTTCAAAGTTATACTTCAATGACACTGCTGCATAGGGTTCGTTGCAAGACTCACTGAACCTAATCTTACTGTCTCCATCTGATGACGGCAAACAGTCATAACCCGGTATGCAAGTGTGTACGTGCGGGGGGTTCAAGCAACACATTATCTAGATTTTCATTCTCCCTTGTCCCTGAAATGTCAACGAAGTTTGTACTTTCGATGTATTTTAGATACATCGATATTGTTAAGCGGGCATCTGGATGAGAAAACGCTCAACCTAAAATGATTCACTTGACTCAATTGCGTCAACCATCGTTTGAACTTGTGATGTCAATTCCGCATCAAACCCGGCCTTTGTAACGGAATAACTTCAGTTTTAACTTTCCTACTTCATAGATGGACTTGGGATCATTCCTTCAGAATTGTTTGTTCAAACAGTAACACAATCATAGGTCTTTTATAAAGAATTTGTTCCCTCCAATTAGCAGAACGCACTTGCGGTACAAGGTCCTTCACTATATAGCAATGAAGAATTTTTGACATAGACCCTACGAGTTGGGAAGAACTTGATCTTGATCACTAGCTTCCGAGGCACTGTGTAAAGTTTTATCTCCAAGCTATGGAAGAGTTGATACTGTTTTGGCCTGCTAAACGCAGATCACGCCGTAAGCGTGTAACGACCATGTACTGCCAATTACTCTGAGTGCTGTGGGAGAGATTTATCCTTCCGAATCAGACCGTTTAGTCATCCGAAATGCAGTGTCGATATTTGACATCGACCGAAGGGGGCCAATAATATATTGAGGTAAGACAGCGCTTTTTCTGTGCAACCACGTGTAATGGTGCATTCAATGTTGTTGGCCTCCTTCGGTCAATGTCGATCATGGATGTACATCACAATCGCATGAATGTTCATGTTCTAGAGCTGTTGGAATGACTAAACAGTCCGATTCGGGAGGAACAATGTCACCCGCAGCGCTGGCAACGAAAGTCAGAACTCGGTTGTATTGCATCAGTTGCTCGCCGGCGGCGCGATCTGCGTTCAGTAGCCAAGAGCTGTATCTGCTTCTCTCCAGCTTGCAGACGACGCTTTACACAATGCATCTAATGTGAGCGGTCAAGAGCAAGTTCATCCCAACTCGCGGGGTCAATGTCAAGAGCTTTCATATCTCTTTTGCAAACATCTTTGTACCGCAAGTGCGGTCTACCCAATGGTCGACTTCCTGATTGCAACTCACCATAGAGCAGATCTTTTGGTATACGACCATTTTTCATTTTGTAGACCTGGCCAAGCCACCGCAGGCGTCGCTGTCTTAGTAGAGTGAACATGCTCTGTAGCATTTAATGTATATCATCGTTAACCACTGGTTTGAGACCGACTAAAACTAATCTACCTGGCACCGCCTGATGACAAAAACTATCCAAAAACCAGTATTCTTACATTTAAGAACTGGGAACTTTCCAAATATTAAATGAGTTATAAGTTGCCGTGTTATAAATGTCGACAGCCTTTTAACCACGGCCAGAAATTCTGTAACTCTTATGAATGGACGATCAAAACGCAATGTTGAATTTTTTCTTGAAGTTCAACTAAAAAGCTTTAAATTCTGGTCTAACTCAAGGTCAACCTCACTTTATATAATGAATATAACTAATTACCAACAATAATTCGTCAACTTGTACATTGCAAAAATAATTTAACGTTTTGTCTCATGGGTGCAACTAAAAGCGAGACTACTTTCCTCCCTGGATACATCGTTTAAATAATCTAACGATTTGAAGGGCAAAAAATAAAATTTTGGCGGCTAATTCAAATGTCATTCAAGTGAAACGTGTTCTCACCGCCAGCGCGTGCCGTGTCGTTTTGATTCAAAGCGGGCGATTGTGAACTATGCTCGGTTTTCACCGCGTCGCCATCCCGACGCATGGCGGATACGACTCAAACGGATGATGGACGTGGCATGGGACAACAAACGTTGTAACATCGAATAATATCGAGCGTCATTTTAAAAAAACATTTCGGACATTTCAGGACAGTGCTAGATTAGAATTATCACGCGGAATATTTGAAATGATTATCGCTCGCGTGATAACTCATCACATTCCACAAATGAGAGCTAAGCTACGCTGTGTTGTTGAGATAAGCGCTGGAGTAACGGCAATCAATTGACCGTTGAGATTGGTATGAGAGGAGTCTCTCGGTGAGATGATTATTCCGTGAAAGGAGATTGATTCCGTTATCGAACTTTTCAAATTGGGATATATTTTCTGTGAATCTAGATTGAGGAAGCATTATTATTATTGATCACCTTAGGTTGAGGCGGGAAATGTTGAAATGGTTACTTCGAATGAGTGATAATTTGTGTGGTACTTATGTTCTAATATTTCAGTTGCTCTTTCTCACTATTAGTAAAAGCCCTCGGTGAAATTTAGCATTAATATTGATGTGCAAAATATTGTTTTGCTGGTAATTCAACCTCCTGTTCCATTTAGGTTTTTCTTGCTCTGTTTAGGTATTGCATTGCAGATCAACGTTCAGAAAACGGGAAACCTGTGTTACTTGACAAATGCATTGTCAACTGGTACTTCGACTGGCTATCTCTTTCTAGGTGTTGGGACTGACATGTAGATCGACAAACAAGTCTATCTTAACTAAACCAATATGAGATCACTGAACCCAAGCTTAATGTGTTGATAAATACAATAAAATGTGGCTGGTTGAATAACAAAATCCATGCCATTTATACGAAAACTCTGACAACCTCATGTTTGACACTAATCTAATCTAGACGCATTTTAACTAGTAAACATAGCTTTTAACTTGATTATCGGGATAGAAAGTGAACTTTGTTATATCAATGTGGGGATAATTTTACCTTCATTTGACGCAGTAGTAAGTAGCTTCTTGAAGCTACATCTGTTTCATGGAAAACAGCCTTATTCGGGTATGTGTTTAACGTGCTACATGATTAATTGTGAATGATGATGTGACAAGCAGTAATTGCAAATGTATAGTTTAAATCTTAGCGAATATTACGTTTTGATATAATTTCAGTGATACCAACTATTATATGATGTACGTTTATTGATTCTGACGCGATTGATCAAGTGCTTTATTATGCAACATTCTTAAAGTAAAATGTATCTGACTTTCTAGCATAATTACGCAGATACCTAATCGCATTGATATATGTTTATTAAATCTAATGCGATTGATCAGGTAGGAGGTTAAGCAATATTTTCAAACTATTTAAAGATTGTTTTCACGTGTGATTCTGTAGTGTTAGAGCTTCGGATTCTCATCTTATCCAACAATTAAAGATGAGATCAACCTCTTAATTATCATTAATTTTCAACTCTACATGCATAACATCCTCAAACTAACTGCCACTCGTTTTCAGATACTGGTTTTGTCGACTACATAAAATCTTTCGTGGTGCTTGTTTATGGCCGGTATAACTGATTCTGAACTAAATTTTTTATCGTAGACACGTATAAAATACCTTGCATGCCGAACTATTGAAAAAAACAGTCTGAATTTCGATCTAGGTTAAATTTTTGGAAAAATAGCACAGCGAATACTTTCTGGTCCGAGCTAATACTATATGGAAACAGATTACACGAAAATATCACATTATGCGATTCTAAAAGCATTGCTGATGTTAAAATGCAGATTCACATACCAAAACATCTTGGGTCGACACACAGTCGCTAACAAAATCACCACAACTTACTTCCAAAAAATACGATTGTTGATTCCAAACGATGTTGAACCAATAATTACAGTTAGTGACTCAACTCTATATGCGAATGCTCAGTTATTTGTAAAAATGTGCCGGAGTAAGCCGATTTAGGTACACGCAGCTCATCCGACTTTATCGCTGTTATTGAAAGCTGGTTTCCATCAAACATGCCTGAAAGAGTTCTATTTTGCTTTAAGCAGATTCTACTTCGGAATGATCATTCACGGAAGTTTGTAGTGACTCTATATACTGTCAAAAAAATTCGCCAGTACATGCAGATCGACGCTTCTAATCTCCTCGGCTCAGACTTAAACTGTAGTCATATAACGACTGCATCGTCATCATATACTACCACACACCTAAACCGACTGGGGCTGAAAACAACAATATGTTAACAGTAATACATTACTACTAAGTACTAGTCATACTAGATTAGATCATCCTGCACTCACTGATCAACCCGCTTCAACTGCTTTACCATATCTGGGATGTACTGTCCGTTTTAGATTTTGTCCTTTAATGCGAAGCAACGGCATATGAGGATATGAACAATATTACCCCACTCGATAGACGAGATCATCTTATGCTACTTTTGTCACATCTGTGCAACACAAGGCGGATAGGCGCGTCCGCAAAATCTTCCAAATGGATGAACTATTGAGGCCAGGCTAATCAACTAACAACACTTCGGTCATCACAAAGCAAATACTTGTTGAGCCGCTATCACAGCGAGACTTTGAACACACATTTGCGAATTTATTAAGGAACCACGAATCAGTGTAGTCCCTTATACACATTTCGTAGAAGTAGCACAAAATGGATCGTGCAACGAAATTCTGTCGGGGTTCCAAATACCATATTCGGACTCATGCCTGCTGGCTACAATTTTGCAGAATTCAGAACAAAATGAACACGATCCCCAACGCAGGCAACCAAAATTTACAACACTGCTTGTCTTTGAATATGAAGATAAACCTCAAATCCATAAATCGAATTGTTACCACCTATTTGGGTATTTGCGTTACTAGTAACGTGTTTAAAAAAATATCTCAGCTCGCAATTCCCGAGCTACGGTAGCTTTTCGAAACTTGTGTCATCTGTGGCATGAAAGAGACTTGTCTCTGAAGCACAAGGGCAGAGTCTATAAGGCTACAGCTCGTACGGTTTCGCAGTACTGACGTTAGACCTGAACACTGAGAAAAGAAGAAAAACGACCTCTGAAGGAATTCGACAATCGTTGTCTCCGCACCATCG
>JACCGJ010004586.1:0-22764 GCA_013407085.1 Atriophallophorus winterbourni
AAACGAATCCTTGCAATACATCACAAGCTGCCAGACTACTCGGTTGCTGATAATAGGCGATTTTAAACTCCCACATCCGTTTTCAAGAAGGAAGTTATCGAAATTACTTCATTTCACTAACACGTTGACCAACCACTTCGCAGACGGGATCTTGAACAACATTAAGCCTTTGACCTTGTCTTAACTCCTGAAGCAACCGCGGTAGAGGATATTCAATACCTAGCACAACTGAGTGAGAGTGACCATGCGTAACAACACTTGTAAGAGAAGATTGCATGTAGTTCCAATGGAAATGGCTTAAGAAAATGGAGAAAAACCGAAGCTTCGCTACAACGTTGTAAATGTACTGTACTAATACCTAATGGTTTGACTCACACTGTCCAAGATACCGCCGAAGCTTTAGCAACGTTTTACTCGTTTGTTCACAATCCCAAGCGTTGCATACCATATCAAGTTTAACCAAATTTGCCACGTTTGCAATTATCAAGCGAAATGACTGTGAATGAATATATGGTGGGGCGGGAACTTTTTTAACTAAACGGAAAGATATCCCTCGGCGCAGACAAAATTACCCCCGCTATGTTTCGCTGGTGTCTTATTGATTTGACTGTTCCTCTCACTCGCATATTCAATTTCAGCTTGAACTGAGGAAACATACCACGGCAATGTAAAGCATGGATGTTAGCTCCTATTTAAAAAGACGGTAGCCGTTCAGACATAGCAAACCGGTAACGTTACTTTCGGTGATCTCTAAATTAATGGAACGCATTGTGACTGTGCGCACGAGAGATCATTTTGAGAACCAAAATAACCAAAAAAACAGCAGCACTACACGGTTTCGAAGTCATCGTTGCCGTTTATCTAACTTTCTTACAACGTTCGAGGATTGAACCAAGACACTAGACGAAGTTGAGGCTGTATATGCTTGCTACATCAATATTTCAAAAGCTCTCGTTGTAGTCAAACGTGACATTCTAATAAAAAAAAACTTGAATTTTTTGGAATAGCGGGAATGTTGCTGAATTAGATAAGAGACTTTCTTACTGATAGACACGCCCAAGTTCGCGTTGGTAGCACCCCCTCTAGAAAAAATAGTCGTCGCAAGTAGAGTTCCACAAGGCTCAGCGCTTGGACCTCTTCTATTCTTGGTTTATATGAGCGATATCGTAAAGGATATTGGATGCAACTTGACACTATTTGCCGATGATATTGAAATATAGAAACGCGTCAGGTCTGTTAACGACTGTGTGGCATTACAACGGAATATGTGCACCTTATTTCGTTGGTCCCAGTCAAATGAGTTACCATTCAACACTGTGAAATGTAAAATGCTGCAGCTTGGAAAATCTCTGCACCACACCAATCAGCTTGGCACGCAGGATCTCGTCTGGTCCACCGCAAAAAATAATCTCGGACATCATTGCCTGACAGTTACAATAAAGCCTACCGTATCTTGAGTCTTCTAAACAGGATATTCACGATTTTTAAGGCCGAAACCTTACTTCGGGTAATTTTATACGTATGGACGTCCTGTTATGGAATATTCCATTCAAGCCTGGGCACCATGGCTGATATATTTTCCTGAATCTGTTGCTCTTTTCGCTCCTCAACTCGATAAGTATATGACCAATCATGCGGTATGTGACTATATATTTTCCTGAATCTGTTGCTCTTTTCGCTCCTCAACTCGATAAGTATATGACCAATCATGCGGTATGTGACTATCCCTATTGATTTTTCAGAGATTTTATTTCTAGTCACTATGCCCCGTCATCCTATGGTTATTATTCAGCTTGCTGTTTTTTTCTACCATAAACATTTCTGAGTTCTGAGTTCTCACTATAAAATTAAAACGAATCTAGAGGATTTTTTATTGAATTATCCGTTTCACAAATTCGAATTTAATCTACTTGCTTATCTTATTTTACACACGTACATTTTAATGTTTCCATCCTATGGTTATTTTTATGCTTGACGCTTTTTAGACCAATAACAACCTCGAATTGCCTTGAGAGTGTTTGATTTTTTTCATGTTAGCAATAAACGCATTAAATCGATATGCGTTCTTTTGTGTTGGGCGATTCGTTGTTGAACCCGTAGAGATTCGGAAAGATTCTCTTCTAGGATGTATTCATTCGCAATCGTTAAGTTGATATGAAGCGCGGTGGTTGATGTTGCTTCGAACATCCTGGAACCCGTTGAAAAAACGTAATAGGAACGCGATTTCTCCTCGGTTCACATGACTTTATCCCATTCAGTTTTCCCAATTAATTGTTGTTGGCCTCCTTCGGTCGATGTCGACCATGGATGTACTCCACAATCGCATGAATGTTCATGTTCTACAGCACTTGGAATGACTAAACATTTCGATTCGGGAGGAGCAATCTCTTTCGCAGCGCTTGCAACGATGGTCAGAACTCGGTTGTATTGCATTAGTTTCACGCTGGCGGAGTGATCTGCGTTCAGCAGCCATAAGCTGTATCTGCTCCGCCCCAGCTTGCAGACGACGCTTTACACAATGCCTCCAATGTGAGCGGTCAAGAGCAAGTTCTTCCCAACTCCCCGGGTCAATGCCAAGAGTTTCCGATTTAATTGAATTCATATTAATGTCTATTGAACCATCAATATTTTCAAAGCAAATACTTTTGAAAACACCATTTTTCCAATTTTAAGGGAATTTTTAAGAAATCAAAATCCTGGTTGTTTACTAGATTGGATCGATAGGTCATCCAACAGTCACGTGGCATTTTCGAACGCCAATAATTTGTTCCGTTATTTCGATCGATACGCGTTAGGGTCACTGCTAATCTGATTACAAATCACGTCATGGCTCGTTGACCATTCTCTCGCGAATAATGTGAGGATGAATATCGAACAATTATTATACTATTATTATTATTGTATCATTTATTCAACACATGACAGACCGGAGGAGTTGTTTGAAAACCCATCTGGATTTGTCCGGGCTGACGTGTATTCAACCGAGGATCAAATAACTCCAGAGCCATCTACTTCCCATCAGATACCTGCCAGCGTGGTTCCGCAACCATACATTTACGTGAAACCAGAATTTTCCTTAAAGAACCGTGTAGAGTTGATCAAATGCTACGCGCTTTGTGACAGAGATATTGATAAAGCTGTGGAAATGTACATAGACAAATATCATCCACCCCTTCCGTTCGACAATGTGTATCTGCGCAAAATTATCAACCACTTCACAAGACTTGGCAGTGTGATGACCAAGGAGAGACGGTTGACTTACGAGTTGAAACAAAACTACACGCTCACGTTTCGTGTGCTGAGCAGACTCCATAGAAAATTGGACCCAATACCTCCAAAACCCTACGCTTACAATCAAACTTTGGACGCCACGTCAGGACAGCTATATCTGCAAGCTCTTCGACAACAGGATCGATACCGAAGACACAAATTTTGTGAGTGGTTTCTCGCAGTGGGCGATACCAACAGCATCATATTCACAGATGAAGCCATTTTTTACCTAAACGGAAATGTGTTGTGTTCCCAATTTTGGCGAATCTCCAACCCGCATTATTGCCGCAAATCACGTATGCAGCCAAGCGCCCGAGTGGTGGTTTGGGTGGGTTTGTTGGGATGTCGTGTTGTTGGACCCTATTTTTTCGACAAGTTTGTTACCGGTAAGTACATTTTGAAACAATACTTTGCCGTTATAGTATTGCAATAAAATATTGCGGTGCTCACATCCCATCAATTAAAAACAGTTGATCACAGCATTTGATATATTACGTCAACATAATCGATATCAAAAAACTGGAAATGGCTGCTAAATGTTTGGAAAAGTAATTGTCATCTTTTACGGAAAGAATGCTTGGTGGTTATCTGTTTTTAGAGTTGTGTGGTGAAGCTTCGTTTGTACAAAATAACATCATCCGATATAAAAACACAATTGGCGATATTTATTGAATAATGTCGTTACGACCTGTGAATTCTCAGACTAGTTGAGATGCGTCAAATAGCAGTCACGGACATCAAAATATTCCAAACAGCTTCTGTTTCTCTACTGCAACGGTCAGGGTATTCCGGTGTAGGCCATTCGTGAAGCTGAGTGTTAACCTGAAAATGAGTATTTTTCCTTGATGTTTCTAAAAACTAGGTTCTTCTATTTGTCGTTATGTCCTAGGTCTCAAAAGTGCGCAATATTGACGAAAAGCAGGATCCCAAAACCGGTTTGTGTGCTACCAATCTGCTTTTCAATTTTCATATATTACTCAATATTGGCTTCTGACTTTAGCTAAAAAATTGCCATCATACTTTCATATTGACGGTTAAATGACACGGTTTTTGTGTGCATAGCCTACATGTTAAGAACCGCTTGTTTCGGGGATGGCATAATCTGCACTTGCATGCGTTGATTTTTTGTTGTATTCAAAAATACAAACCTTGACAACGACCAGATACATTAGACAGTTGACCTCTGCTCAATCGTTCCCCTCCGGAATTGTTCTGTTATGTTACATACAACGCAATGACTGTCTCGCTAAGTAACATCATCCATGTCTTATATCACTTGGGGTGGCGGGTGGGCAGAGAAACCGCAAGTGATTTCGTCAGTTCCTTTCAGATCAACGAGTGGTAGCTGGCACCCACCGGACCACTTATCACCACAAAATTCGGGCCATCGGTCCAATGATAACCACGATAACCCCTAGCTTTTCACAGCCACTTGATGATTGACTCCCGATTCATCCCTAGAGGTCAACCTGTCCAACGATAATCGTGTACACCCACGAACCCGACAACGCAAGGGGAAGCCGAATGGTCAAAGGCGTTTATTACGCACGAGACTAATAACAAAAGTCACGCACGTCTTATAAAGGCGATCACAACACGGATACTCAAACATATCTGACCCGGTTGTCACTTCGATGTGATTTGGTTAATCGATTTCGTGCTAACGGCTACGTTTCAAGCCATCGCCATGCATGATTCGTTTGACCGACATTGACGACTGCATATCGTACAATCGCGGCTGACCTTTTCCATTTTTTTTATACATCCGAAGATGTTGTCGCTCTAATCGTTCGAATGCAATTAATCCGACACCCGAAGTGTTACGAGTTCGCAATTGTCGTAGTCGAACTTTTCGGCGCTTTCTGTTCTTGTGATTTGCCGGAGGATGAACTTCTGCATATCATTCGAAAGCTCATGATCAGCACTTATTGCAAATGCACTTCTCATCTTCACAATATGATTATTGAGAAATATGCCAAACGGTCATCAGTACTGCACTGCATTCTTCATGCGACTCAGCTAATTCCCTCTCGTGTAGCTAAATTTCAAAACACAACTGGAGATTTATCGGTGACTTTGAACAGATTTTCTTCAAATCGAAATTGTTGGCTGAGCACCCATAACTATGACTTGATTTAGGATTGAATCCTGAATTGATAATATATAAAATCAGATTCACTCGATGTTACTATCACCCGTTTCGGCATCTGGTCAATAAATTGTATGAGGCAAAGATGTCCACGCTATGGTTCTCAAACATAATAAAAAGTCGAATCAGTTAAAATTCACCATATTCGCGAAATTATATTAATTTCGATCCTGTAAGTATTACACTTTCCGCATGTGAGTAAGTATCAATCGACTTCGACCACGTGTATCAGATTAAAGTGGAAACACGCTGATAACGTTCCGCTTCTGAACACAGAAGCTTCGCCAGACCAAGGGTGTCGGTAAGAACAAAGATAAGACTCCTTCAGGTTGTGGGAGGAGCTGCATCTGCCAAATAAACTGCATGTGTTGCGCGGGTGTTTACATTGAGCAAGGTCTAGAAAACTCTGCACTAGGGTTACCGAACACAGGAAACGAGTGGGAAAGCAACCCCGCAATCCCAGTGAATATCAATCACTCATTCGGGATTCTGCCCTAGCTGAACACTTGCTAGACACTGAACACAGCGTAGATCCTGATAACGTGAGAGTGATAAGACGGGGTGTGAAATCTTATAAGGAATGACTTCACCCCGAGGATGTTGAAATAACAATGTCTGGGGCAAATGCGGTGAACAGGGTGGATGGAGCGGATATCTCAACAATTCGGCGTTCGTTTTTGCAGCGGATAATGATTAACGAACATCACACCAAATACGCACATGATTACGAAAGCAGTGTGTCAGCAGACGCTGACCTGTGCAATTAATAAATAATTAGGGATGAACACAGCAATTAGGTGTGATCAATTATCTTGATCTCCCATGTCTAGCTTAGAGAACTCCGGATTGGTCAAGAAAATGCCATTTAAACCCGAACACTGTTCGTACAGACACCCTTGGTCTGACGAAGCTTATGTGTTCAGAAGCGGAACGTTACCAAAAACTTGCAATAACCGATTCATTGCAAAATTTATTTTCATGATTAAGGACTCCCGATCGGTCTCTAATATTTTAAAATACTTTGTAAACACGCTGCGTTGAGCGAGCCAACTAATAATCTTCGTGGTGCCTACGTGACTTGGCACTCCTTTAACTCACGATATGTTCAAACAGAACTGGTGGATGAAGTGCTAATCAGTCATGTTTCCTGTCCTGACTTCCACCCTCGCTCTGACAACCATAATATGTCAGTAGCCAGAGTTTATCCAAATCTGTCTATAGTAGTTATAGGATGCTTGAACGCAAAGCGTTCCGTTTCTTAAAAAACGTTGTGATATATTTGCGATTGTAGTGTGTTGCAATCTTGTCGTTTTGAAGCTTGACCTTTGGGTATTTCCAGTTTAACGGAATCTGATCTCACTGTCTCCATCTTATGAAGCAAAACGGCATGAAATCAGTTGTGATTTATAAATTCAGGGGATGTGAGCAACACGTTACATTGATCATCAATTAACTTTCGAACAAAGTATCCTCACACCCGATAAACTATCCCAGCTGGATATTGTAACCTATTGTAACCAGGATTAACACTTTGTATTAGGCGTACAAGTCTCGGTTTTGAATTGTGGGATATTGTATCGCAATTGAGTATTAGCGTCACGCGGCATTCGCTCCTGTGGGCGCAAAATGTAAACCTAAATATTGAGAGCTTGTGCTGTGTGAAACAGTGCTTATCTGTAAATCACGCATTGAGGCATACGTTACAAAGCTCTCATGGAATGGAATACGGACATCACCGAATACTGCTGACAAGTTAAGAATTGACTGGTCTCTAGCTCTATCTAGTATTGGACGGTTTAATGCGCCATTATGAAGTATGCACGGATTTCAGTTTTTCTGTTAAGTGTTTGCCTGCAAAAACCATGAGATAAAGGTTTGCAGTGTAGAACATTTCCAGCAGTCACCTCAATGTGTACAAACCTAAGGCTATAATCAAGCGTGCAAACACAGCTCAAGTCACGTATCATGTGTTGAAATCCAGAAGCTTATGAAAATCATAAATTTTTGTAGCCTACAGAATGTAAAATGGTCGTATTTCAAAAATCTACTCTTGTGTGAGTTGCTATCATGAAGTCGACCATTGGGCAGGCCGCAATTGCGGTACAAAGAGATATGAAAGCTCTTGGCATTGGCCAAGAACTTGCTGTTGACCGCTCACATAGGAGGGATTGTGTAAAGCGTAATCTGCAAGCTGGGGAGGAACTGATTCATCTCTTGGCTGATGAAGGCAGATCACGCCAAGGGCGTTCAACTGAAGCCGATCGACCGAGTTTTGCCGATAGTTGCGAGCGTTGCGTGAGAAATTGTTCCTCCCGAATCGGAATGTTTAGTAATTCGATAAGCTGTGAAACATTGAAAAATTTCATGCGGTTGTGATGTACATCCATGGTCGACATCTACCGAAGGAGGTAACAGCAACAACAAGTATACCTTTAAGAACCGGAACCATTTACCTAAGGGCGCGATGTGATGACAAGCCTTCCAACCTACACATTTTGGGAGCGCAAAGGTAGATAAGGGATTTTCTAATCCATGTACTGCTATTAGTCGACGATGCAGCCATCACCCTCAGGCGTAGCCTAACCGATAAGGAGCAGTTTCCGTCTGCATTCAATTCTAAATTCTTTGGCCACTGTGAGAAATTTTCAGCTTGAACCACTACATCATTTCACACATCTTGGTTCAAAGACGACAACTGGATAGTCTCGGAGATTAATAAACTCAGCAATTGTTATCTTGTCCCGATTGAACTCTCACGTTTGGCGTAACCGCAAACTGATCGTGCAGATAAAATTGGTGGTATAGAATGCGTGCGTACTAAACGCATCACTCACCTGCCAGTGAGGGTTTGACAATCTAAACAATACGCACAAAATCTGAATACGTTTCTTTTACGGAGAAACTGTCGCATCTTGAATATATCGTGGTTTGTGAAATTATTAAATGCTTTCGTGCACTATTAAATTACTGCGAACGAACAGCTTACGTGAGCTGCGTCAGTTTATCGTCCTAATCGCATACAAAATGTGTGGCAAAACTTCCGTAAACTTTCAACATCAAACAACATGTGCCAGAAGAAGCCGCCTTCAAGCGTTGAAACGTTGGGTTGCTGATCAGTCTCAGGGGTTCGAAACGTTAGTACTCACAAATAGGATAATATCGATATGTGGGATGAACTCACTGTGTGGTCGATCTTGATCGTATGAAGCCTATTCACAAAACACACAAATGTATTTTCACTAATTTACACATTTTCCACGAGGAAAGTTTACCGAGCTTCCTATCTTACTAGCGACAGTTTTTTACGGGATGAGTTTGAACGCACTTCTCAATTGTTAGAAAGTCGACCCGATTCGAATTCAAGCGCATGTGGATCCTAATCTTACTGTCCATACCTGATGAGTGCAAACAGCACAAAACAGGTCGTGGCCTGTGTTTGACGGAAAAGCATGAAAATGAACATTTCGATACCAAATTTCGTCCACCAGGCTACCCTGATCTGTCAGTTCGTCTCGATCTGAAACAATCCGTCTGGTGTGTTGTTGTTGACCTTGTTTGGTCTTTGTCGATACTGGATTACAACATGATAAGTTCATGCTCAACAGTATTTCAAATGACTAAACAGTCATCGTTCACATAGCGCTCGCAACGATAGTGAAAACAGATAAAACATGTTGAAAAGTGATGTTTGAGGTCTTCTCTATTGATATGCTCACCCAAGGGAGTTGTATCTATTACATGGAAGAGATTTCAAATAACGCAGCTATGGAATATCAAATGATACACGTTTACATTTCTAACAAAACGTGCACTAATTTGATCCAGGCGGTTCAGTGAAACGAATTCCAAGAATCAAGAATCAAGATTTTATGGTGATAAAAAGCTAATGCTTTACACGTACCATTGGATGACAACCGTTGCAAAAAGAAAAATTTAATCAAAATCACATTGTTAATATTTTTCTGGGTTCACGTTGCTTCAATACACCGGGCCAAATTAAGGGTTTTGTTTGACGTATGCATCCAATTTCGATTTGAAAACATCAATTGTCGTTGCATTCACAACATCTTGCGGTAGCGCATTCCATAGAAACCAGATGCGCATAGAGAAGAAATAGCGACGACAATCAAGTCTTGAGTGCGGTATTTCGAGGCAACACGAGTGACTGCGTGTATTTCGAGGGGAGTTTACTTTTATTAGTTCGCTAAGTGGATGGTTTTCGATCCGCAGTATCTTGTAAGCCAGAATCAGGTCGATCCTCATTCGTCTTCGTGTTAAATCACGCAAACCAAGGATTGCCATTCGCTTTCGATACGGGACCCGCTGCATCCCTTCAACTACCTTTGTACCTTTGTGGTATATTCGATCCAGGATCTCGATGTCTCTACGCAACCACGGTGCCCAGGTTGGGATCAAATAATCCATCGTTGGATGGATGTAATTATTTAAAATACGAGGAATTGTTTTGGATGAGAACCGTCCGAAAATTCTTCTCAGGATTCCTAATATACCACATGCCCGATTCAACACTTTTCTACAATGCATATTCGGTTTCAGGTTATTAGTAATCCAAATTCCGAGGTCCTTTTCAGTGGTGGTCCAATTTAGGATATCATGGCCTAGATGGTATGTATATTCGCAGTTACGGCCAAGCTGTAACATATGACATTTACGTAGGCTGAAAGGCATTTGATTCTCTAGAGACCAGCGATACATAACATCCAAGTCGTTTTGCAGCATTAAACAATCTTCATTAGATCGGATTTGCTTCCATATTTTAATGTCATCTGCAAAAAGAACGAGCTTGCATCGCACTATTTCAGTTATATCATTTATATATAAGAGGAAAAGAATAGGTCCGAGCACTGAACCTTGAGGCACCCCGCTCGTGACATCGATACTTTTCGACAATACTCCGTCAATGCGAACTCGCACGTGCCGATCGGTCAGATAATCTGTTAGCCACGATAGTAAGTTACCTGTTATTCCATATCGCACTAGCTTTTGCAGAAGCAAGCTGTGGTCGACCTTGTCAAAATCCTTTGAAATATCAATATAACAAGCATGTACCATATAGCCTTGATCAAGCGACATCGTCCAATAATTTAGTGTGATCAGTAAATTCGAAAGACAAGATCTGGTCCGGCGGAACCCGTGTTGTGCTGCTGACAAAAGACCTCGTGCTTCAAGCTGACCCACAATACATTCAGAAATTGTGTATCAAAAATGAAGAGTGTCAGATACCACGTGCCAACAAGTGTGATTCAACATAAAAAATTGTCCATTAAATGATGACACAACATCCAATGGAAACCATAAACGGATTGAGTACCACCTGTGGCGATATAGTTTGCGGTGGTCTCGTATTTGTGGGCAACATTATAGCTGCGTGAGGGGGAGAGTACAATTAATTTAAGATGGGTATCCGAAATAGTGAATCACCGTATACAATGTTTTGTACGCCAGAAGAAGTTCACATCAGATGCATCTGCACTCAAGAGTGCTCACTCCGAGACGAGACGGCAGATTAAAAATCCTGTAGTCATTTTGTGTTTCGGTAAGCTCAATCATCTCGAGTAGCGCTTTGTAATTTCACGACCGATTACTTGTCAGTAGATGTGGTAAACGAGTTAATGTAAATCTCGAAATCAATAGAGTTGAGGTTGTGATAGGATGGCTTCAACAGCGAATACGATTTCGGCAAATGGAATAATTTAACATGCACAACCTGCTTTGAGAATATTCGGAGTGGCTTGCGGATCCTGATCGTTCTGCGCAGACTTGATTATGAAAAACAGTATAACGCCGGTCGTGTGATGTGCGTGTGTGATGGAAAAGCATGCAAAAATGTTTATGGCTTGTTCCATCCTATGTGTTCAACTAATCTACGTGCGGGTGCACATGGGATTGAAAAGGTTCTTCGTACCAACCGTTTCTAACCGTGGCGTAAAAGCACAACCTGTTTACTATTCTTTTACTGTTTGAAGCGCATGCGGATCCTGATCCTACTGTCCCTACCTGATGAGTGCAAACAACATGAAAACGGTCCTAGGGTGGGTGGGTGTGAGGGTGAGATTGATCGGAAACGACCGTTCGATGCTACACCCAATCACTTTTTTCCGCACACTAAACAATCAGCTCATTTTTGAAGAACCATCGACTAATACATCTCTGAATTACAAACTACACACATTAATCATCGAATAATAAATACGTGCTTGAGGCCAACCATGGAGTATGCGGTTCAGGCTTGGTCTCCCTGGCTACAGAAGGACATCAACCTCTTGCAGAGAATTTATCATCGGACCACGAAGCTCGTACGTGGTTTAAAGCAGAAACATTTGGAAGATCTGATCACAAGAGGCAATCTCTTCGACGTTCGCTACCGCCGTCTTGGAGGCGACTCGATTCTTATGTTCAATATACTGCATACTCCCAACCATCCACTGAATAAACTATTCACACTACCTCCCTGAAACAGCCGGAGTCATGTCGATACAGTAATTATTCCCTACTCGAGACTGAACTGTATTTATATTCTGTTCGTGTATGATTACCTGGAACTACTTACCCAGTAACGTTTCACATTCACCTAACTCCGATATATTGAAATTTAACTTGGACAACTTCATGTAGACCAATCCAAACATTGAACCTATATATTCTGCACCATAAAATCTTTGAACTCATGCATCGAAGTAAACCATGCTTCTTTACCTCATTCAACCGGTTGAAAACAATTTCTGCCCTAAGCATTTTTACCTGATTCCTGAACTGCTCAGTACGCAAACAAATCCCGTTTTTGCTATCTATGTTATTCGTAATTCCCATATTAATATATGGTTTTTATAAAGTTATGTGCTTTTTAGACCGTTGAATTGAATAGAAAACCTACATGATTTCGCCTTGCATTGTCATTTTCCCATCACGTTTATATCAATCGACAATACACACTCTAAGTTCTATGCTTTCACAGGAAAATCCTATTTGCGGATGATGAACGAGTGTTTGCTCCCGTTTCTGGAAGAACTAAGCGTCTTCGAACGCATGAAACTTCGATATCAGTTAGACGGGGTGCCACCCCACTGTCAACCGGCGGTGAAACAGTATTTGGATGAATTGTTCCCAGGTCAGTGGATTGGACGCCACGGTCCCATCGACTGGCCACCACGATCTCCAGAGCTGAATCCAGTGTCGTACTTTATGTGGCCGTATCTACGGTCCGTGGTGTATGAGAAGAAACCGCGCACGACGGGACAGTTGAAGGAAGAAATCGAACGAGCATGTCAGAAGCTTGACATGGTCTCATTGCTGCGTGTGCAATGGAACACGTTGAGTCGGATAAAGCCGTGTGACCAGAATCATGGTGGATATTTTAAACATTTACTGTGATTTACATGACTCGTAAATGATGGTTGTTAAACTTGCTCTAGGAAAACGTGTGACCTTGAATGTTATGAGGGCATGGGGGAAGCCATTCGACCTACGCATGTTGTGCTGTGAATAAATTTTCATTGGTTTCATGCTCACTCAAAATAATCTAATGGTTTCCATCTGATGGCGGCAAACAGCTAGAAACCGGTCGTGGTGCTTTACTGTGGGTGATGTGAGCAACCTGAAATATACCCACTAGTAATGATGAGATTTGTTAATATTGAGACACAGAGAAAAATTCTATCTTCAATACATCTGAACTTCATGTTGTCACATGATGACGGCGCACAGCCAAATACCAGTTGTGTAAGCCGGAAAAATGTGACCCCACTCTATGAAACGCTTGCTAAAGTGTTTGTTACTATGACAATTTTGGTCATATCTTCGCTGAATCTCCTTGAATTTATACCATTCTAAAAATTTTGTGTTACAGTCGACTATGGCTATCGGAATTCATACGTTTTGATCTTGTCAGCCGATAGACAGCAAAGTTTCCGTTTCGAAGTTAATGTCTCAATTTGCTCACGCGCGAAAACATTTTCCCACGGCTAACTATTCTGCTACCATTATAAACATCGCATCAAGCTACGCATTTTGATACGTGATTCAGTGTTCTATCTTGTGTGGTTAACGAGTTATCCTGGATTATTCGCTAAATGACGAAATCACGAGTTCAAACGCAGCTACATATCGATCAGTCGACCAGACACCCATCTCTCAACCGGCCGGCCTTATTCAGGCCAAAAATCGAACGATCAAGCTGTAATTGCTCGATTAACTGGTGTAATGTATTCGTTATCATTGTACGTTTGTGAAAACACATTTGATGTCTGATCGGGATAACACTGTTAGATGATGAGTATTTGAGCAGATAAGTTGAGTACGTGTTAAAGATGATGTGGACTCGTGTTAATGGGTATATTACATCACCGACTCCGCTAGAATAGGTCGACATCCGTTTTTTGGATCAAGATTCCCATCATCGCTGTGCTCAGTACCAAGAGGTTCGGCAACCTCCAAGATATCGTCAGTTTTCAGGTGAATAATGAAATTTTGATATCTCGTGGAACTTTTTGTCGATACTGGTTCCAATTGTTAAACATGGAATCCATCATAGTGTTGGTCAAATGTGTCAGTTTAAGGGAACGTGAACCATTGTGGTCATTTTTTATGGTCCCTTCCGAGGGCGATTTTGCACTTTCTGATCAGGGCACATAAACAAATACACAAGATGAATTTTCCATGCCGTCCCGTACCAAGTATGTCTACAGAAGTATATCTTCTAAATCCGTCTCGTTTTGCACTTCTACCTTGAAAAACCGCGGCTTATCTTTTTGTAGAGCTTTAGTTGTACCACTGAAGGGAAACCCGAAGCCGGATTGATGGCTTCTAGATTCATACGATTGCACAATTTTAATCATTCGAGCAAGTCATTTTGGTGTCTATTCGAGAATGACATCTCAGTTGACTCTAGCACGTTGGTGCAGATAACACTCAGCGGTTAATAGGGCATTCGATCTGAACGGTTTCGGCTTTAAGGCGTTTTAGCACTCTCCTGGTGGCCGTGTTACAACAATTCAACCTTTTCAGGAGCATGTTTGGTGCTGGTAAAGTTGAGCGTATTCGTTTGTTCAGTTTACATGTTTTAGGCTTGGTTAGTGGCTGTATGGAATTCTTCATTTGTGCAAGCTGCTCTTCAAGTTGCGACGATCTACTCTCTATTGTATTCGGCTCTTTTCCAACAGATGAATGTATACTCTTGCAATGGCCATTTATATTGGAATTTCTACAGGCATTACAGAGATAACAAACGGATGTATATTTATTATCGTTCACAAGCCTTACACACTCATCAGCGAAATTAACATCACAAGACACGTGCAGGTGTAATTCGCAAAAAGTACAGTTAACAGAAGCACTATCACTGCTTACCGAGTCTAGGCATTTATTGCAGAAGTCAGTTAGTTCTATGTCGCTAACGGGGAAACAATCCTCGCAATTACAACTTGGTCGATCACGTGACGCGGTTAGACATGTTTGTACCCTGAATTGGACCGGTTGGTTGAGAGATTTGCGTTTGGTCAACTCCAGAGAAGTCGGACCAATCACTCCAGTTTGCACCACGTCATTACTCACGAAAAATTTGATTGAGTAGATCTATACAAACTCAAACAGCCTTATCAACAAATTAATCGAATCGTCCGAGATTTGTAATTAAACGGCGTCAGACATAGTTATAATAACAAAAACGTGGTTCCATGCATCATTGTCTAAAATGAATTATCTTTGCCCCGCATGTCCCTATTACGGGGTGACGGTTTAGATGATGGAGGAGTAGCAGCACTCTTCATCAAGCAATCAGTCATCTGTAGAGCTATGAACGACCAGACCATTGATATAATTGACACATTTAGGCGCTTTCCGACTCTAATTTCAGAAGACCAATGCATTAATTTAGTGATCTATCGTTCTCCAACAGCAAATCTCGACCTAAATAATGAGCTGATTAAAGCTTTGCGCTATGTATAATACTCAAATATTGATAATGTTGGATTTCAAATATCCCCAGCTCTATAGCCCGGATGATCATCTTTCATAGACATTAGAATACTAACTTCGAGACGTCTGGGATTAGGCACCACTTTATAACCATGTTTTTGGATTTACTCATATGGGATATCAGACCGGCCGTCTACCTTGGATCTTACGCTTACATCAGATCCCACAGCTACAGAGAATATCGTTTATAAACCGCCAATCGGACGAAGCGATCACGTTGTCTTAGAATTCGAGTTCGTTTGTAGCACTAGGCTCAATATTGACGGAAGGGAATGCACCGGAAGGGTGAACCACCGTGCTCTGTGTGCCAAAATACAAAGCACTAGTTTCGCACAACTGGATTACTCCGATCCGGATTGACATTGGCGCGCTCTTACAGCACCTGAAATCTATATTGGCGGAACATTCAATGTTCGTGTTGAAGAAAACTTCTCAACGCAATAAATTTACACTACGAAGCAGGAATAAAAAGCTTATGCAAGAGAATACTGTGGTTTACACGGTCGAATGCTTTCGACATATGGAGGTAATATTCATGGATGGTATCCTCAAAATCTACTGCTCGAGTCGAATCGTCAAGGGTGGGGATAAAGTTAGTAATGCAGAAGTATCGCTTTCTAAAACAGTGTTGCGCTCCCGAAAATATCCTATTTTGTCAAGGTATTTGCCCAGTTTGTTCGCCACGAGCACCTTGGATAAGGAAAACAATTAAATCAAATTAAAATCAATGGTCTAAAAAGCACATCGCTTTAAAAATCCAAAGAATAATATGGGATTCACGAATAATATAGATAGTAAAAACGGGATTTGTTTGCCTACTGATCAGTTCAGGAATCAGGTAAAATGCATGCGGAACAAATTGTTTTCAACCGGTTGCATGCCACATGTATATCCATGAGGAAAAGATGTATAATCTACTTGGAAGCATGGGTTCAATGCTTTTATGTTGTTGAATATAAAGGTTCAATGTTTGCATTGGTCGACATGAAGTTGTCCATGTTCGATTTGAATATATCCAATTTGGGTGAATGTTCAACGTTACGGGGTAGGAGGTTCCAGGCAAAACATACACGTATAGAATGAAAATACATTCGACAGTTCAAACTCGAGTCAGGATAAGTACTGTATAGTGGTGACTCCGGTTGGTTCTAGGTGATATTCGTGTGAATAGTTTATTTGGGGGATGGTTGGTGGTATGCAGTTTATTGAACATTATAGTCAAATAACCTCTGAGACGGCGGTAGCGAGAGTCGAAGAGATTGTGGCTTGTAATCCGATCTTCCTGTTGTTTGTGCCTCAAACCACTTACGAGCTTGGTGGTCAGATGATATATTCTCTCTGTAGCAAGGGTGACCAAGCCTGAAGAGCATACTCCATGGTTGGCCTCAAGTACGTTTTAAGTATTCGATGAACAGTTTGCTTCGTGAAACTCCCGAACGTGCGGTTTAGAAGGAGCGGTACTCTTGACGTCTTTTCATAGACAGATATGGCGTTGTGTGGCGGTTTCGACGTGCTGCTCACCCACACACCCAAGTCCTTTGCCTTATCAGTGATTTTAAGAATATATGAACCAAGGGTGTAAGAGAACTCGAAATGTCTTCCAACAGTCAATACCTTGCATTTTCTGATATTGATAGGTAGTTCCCTTCTAACTGATCAGTTCTGTAAGGCGTCGAGGTCCAGCTGAAGCTGTCTGCAATCTTGTGCGTACTTGTGTCCACAACTTGATGTCATCCGCAAGTGACAACATTTTGCTGCGAACAAGGTAACAAGCCTGTAATTTGTGGGCTCTGAACGCCTTTTGGGATTTTGTGTTTCCAGCATTTCCAGTTGGAACGTACAGCATCAACCATGGTTCTCATCAAGAAGTTTATTTTTAGTGGACGTAACCTTTGTAATTCGCTGAGGAAGGCATTCTGAAAGTATTAACGATAATGGGGTTTTCGACAAAATAGTATCAGTCAGAAAACTCTATTGCCTGTAGTCATGCTCAGCTCGCTCGTTAGCCTTAGGATTGCCTGCCAGCTCCGAGGATGATGAGATTGCGATTTGAAGTTTTCGTAAGTCGCCTGCATTATTCTTTCGTTCGCACCATGGAATATCAGCATGAATACGAATAGTTAGTAAATTGTTAGACCCAAGTGTGCAAGAATTTAGTAGTGTGTTTTCCATGTCACAGTCTGGGTTTTTCTTTATGAGGTGAATCATGCCGTCTAGCTAAATGAGTCAATTTTTTATAATTCTCTACAGTTCCTTCCATTTTTCTTCATCGTGCTTTTGACGGTCTTTAAAAAGAGTGCATTCAGGCTCACGAACGTCAGTACAAATGACAATTGAAGAGAGTGTGCCTTACGATTGGTGCAAATGGTATTTGGTTTTACCAAAGCATTTTCTGTTTTGGGATCAATTGGTTGTTTAACGGCCCGCTTTTTTGTGTTGAATTTGTTTCAGACCTTTTAAAAGCACGCGGATCATGGGAGCCGATCAGTTGTTCCGAATTGCTAGGTCAAATCTCTTTAAGTTGATCATCGCATTTTTTGCCATGCTGCCTCCTTATAATCGGAGATGAAACTCGATCTTCACGCTCATGTCTAGTCCTCAGTTTGTCCATCAATAAGTCATTTACCAAACCTTCAATTCTTTGTATGCTTTCCTCTAAATTCGACATTCCCAAATTAGTTTAGTCTGTGAGGTCGTACTGGTCTTTGTATAGATTCTGGGTTCAATTCTGCATAAATGACTGATATGACTCCTGGCATTTCGTCTTTATTGTTAATTGCAATAGTATCAGACGTCATGGTAAGGTCACACTTCATATGAACTTTATCGTGACAAATAAAACAACTAGCATGTCGGGTTTTTCGATTTACCGCATTCCGACAAATTTCGCACACCTGACCGCCTTATGGGCTTCATAAGGTCATGACGCCGGGGTGAGAAGATTTATCGATCGATCTGGGTGGTAAATGGGACTGCGTGCGCCGGTTCGTATGCAGCGAAGACGAGCCCGAAGCGGATTAAAAGTTGCTTGAAGTGAGCAGGTGAATAATCTCGGCACAGAAAATTTGGGTACGGACATTTGCGGTAGCTCCTTGAGATTGGATCCGATTTTCCGGTCCAATGTGTCCAACGAAGAAGAAAACGAAATCTTTCGAATGGTGGCAAAGTCAATCCAATATTCAGTGTTGCAGACAAACTTGCCTGTGTAGGTCTAGTTGATTCAAAATGTAGAAATATTGATGTTTCTAAAATTGCTTGTTTTGCATCCGGAAATGATATGGACGAGATGGAAGTGGAGTAGATCCCAAAACACAGGAGCACAGAAGTATGTGGCGGCACAGCGCACAGCGAGTGTTTGTTCTTTTCGTGTTCGTTTCTTTTAAAACCATCATCAATTTGGGCTTTCTTGACAAATCTTGACGAGTCGTTTGATAGCACCTACGTTGTGTATCTCTCAAGCTCAAAATGTTTTAATTAGTTACCCAAACCATCAGACGTTTCGGTGCATCCTCCTCTTGTGCTGTGCCGGAAGGCATATTCCGTACATCGTGAAACGCTTGTACATCGTCAATGCACTTTCCTAGTTCACAATAGAAAAAATGATGGAAATGCCATATCGGGTTCATATAGTTGCATTTGAGCACAATACACGTCTTTTCGTTAGTCCTGCCTGACCTTGTTTTAAATCTAACCCCTCTATACTGTGCTCGCATTCTCCGAACATGTGTCTGTTAATTCACAGAATGCCACGATATGAAAAAGTGACATTTTGAACACAGTTATACTTGAATGTCACTGTTGTATATGGTTCTTACAGAGAACCACGATGTTGAAATACAGAATCACAAAGTGAATCTTGGCGTTTATAACAGACCTATGTATTATGGTGCTCACCTTCAAGGAATGGGGATGTAAGCACTACAATACATTGATATTTTGAACGTTTTTCGAAGGATTCAAACGTGCAATCAACCGCTTATCACGATATCAAGATAATCACTCCAAGAGATTGTTACATTGGTGTTACATTGCACAATTTCCTTTGATCGTGTAAATATTTGAAATCTAACTACTCTGTTCGGTTAGTGGCCTGTAGTTTTGAATAGATTCGCAGCGCGAAAGAGATTTTGACACCTACTGAGTTACTGTCGTGATTTATCAAAACATTTTGAATTAACCATGAAACGTTCTGGAACTATGATCTCCACAATGATCGAGACAACTTGATTATCGGTGTAAGGCCTTACTTTCCTTTTTTTTCTTTTGTGTTCTTCTTTTTATACATTCTCCTCTTCTCCTGGCCAGGCAATAATCGCAAAGTACATGTACAAAAAAAACAATTTTAGTTGAATCATTGTGATCATAATGTACTTAGATGTAATCAAAATTCTCCATTATTGTTATCGATAGCAATTTGCTAGGAACCACAAAACTGACTGGAAAGCATCCTCCAGATTCATTTGTTCGCTTGCATCAATCGGAAAAAAATGCAACAAATTGTAACAATTTTTTGTTTCGCTAAATTTGCTTGGGTTCTCAGGTACTCTATGCATGTACTCTATGCTAAATTTAGATCACAAGGAGAGAGAGTTTGTTCGTAACGTGTTTACTGTTATTGTGATCACTGCAAGAGAGTTTGCATCCCATGAATCGGAGTGCGTAGCATGCGGGAATCGTGGGTTAGCTGGATACATTTAGTATCAGCACCGACCGAAGACAGCCATCATCAATCTACACAGCTGTTATGAATTACGGTATGGTTTAGCTGGAGTACGAACATGTTTATTCAATTTGTCTAATATGCTCTCGAGCAAGACGGATACAACTTCTTAAAGTCGAGGATAATCACATTGTCCCCATCTCAAACCTGTACATACTTGGAAATATCTAGTTTCGTAGTGCTCTGTTTTATTGCAGCGGTGTGGATCGTCAATCGCATGATTGTGAGTGATATGCTGAACAACATCCTGCGGCATAACACAACAGCACGAATACGGACGACGACAATTACTCACTCGTAATGAACCGGGTTCCTGAATATAGTATCAGAAAGTTTCGAGCGACACCATAGTAGGAATCATGAGCAGATGCACAACGACAGTTGCTCTCAAAGATATGCAATTTGCCAAGGTCGGTTGAAACAGCACACTGTGTACAATCGCCCCGGTTGGCACAAAATTGATTGCAAAATCCACGTGCCAACCGGTAAAGACAAGATCACGCTAGTGTTGTAGTAACGTGATTTGGCTGTATAAAATGAGTGAGTGTTACATACTGCGGCATGCGTTCGACTAATCGGCGTTCTCTTGCGTTGTGGGATTCGTGAATTGACTTAATTAGCGTTGGACATATTAACCAAAATAGTGAATCCGGAGACAATCATCAACTGAAGGTGAATCACGGGGTATAACGTGGTTCATGTAGTCTCGAGCTCCATCAAAGACTGTGCCAACAATATAATTGAGATTAGTACAAGCTAAGCGATTTGGCATCGATGGATTTGATTTAATCCTCCGAATCAAATCGACACTTCACACTAACTTCAAAAAACCACGACAGGTTTCGGGCTCTTAGTTCGAAATGGTAACGCGGAAACAATTTGATGAATGAAGCCCTGATAAAGAGGTTTCGGATCAGCATTTTTAGTCTTTCACGTTTAAATAGTAAGGCCCTGCACTTGATCAAATGCAAGCTCTCTCTCGCATGTATTTTATCCGACTCGATTATTTGGAATTATTTATTTTCAGCAATAGTTTGACCAGAGATTGGAGACAGCTCAACAGTGGCTCACCGAGATTCAGCTGAATGAAAATGTGAAGCCGTTTGGTGTTATGTAGAACCAACCGCAAGTAAATGTGGTTCGAATATTAAATGTGTGGTGTTGTTATGAACTGCACGAACGGCATATGTCGGGCTGGAATAAGGGCGATTCTATGTTTTCTAGTCTTCTTCTCGCGAATAGGATCGACGCTCTAGGATTCATCTCACATAATTTTTATAAAACAAGTCACCGAACAGGATGTTGATTTTCTGTATAAACATGCTTAGCTGTAAATAGAAATGAAAAACAATGTTTATCTAAATTAAATTTGTCGCGAAAGAGAAAGTAGGTGTTCGATTAACATTGGCGGTAGCCTCCGGGATTGCGAGTAAACGATGGGTAAAAATAAGCCAGAGAGACGAGAGGGATGTACACTCGCATTGGAGAGTGACACTTTGATAACAAAGAACGCGCTAATCTCTCACGATTTCGTCTCAGCTTTCAGCAGATAAACGATTTACCCCGATTTTCAGTTCGAAGTGACAGTTGACAAGGCGTCGAACAAGTAAATCCAGGATGCCCAGATTATCGTGAGCAACACAAAACAGTAGATAGTTTACATGTCAGATGAGGCTGCAATCTCTTCTTCTCACAACGGTGCAGTTGTGCATCTCGTTGGCGTCCGTCCCTCATTAATTGCAGAACTAAATTTTACTGTGGAAGTAACAGAAACTTGATGTGACCGCTATACGATTTTGCGTTTCAGTGAATCACTTCACCGTTTCGTGTGATTTTCAGTTTGAATTCATACGCGAAGTGAAAAAATCGACCATGCGTTGAACACGTTCATCCAACGTGACCGGAGTATACGTGAAAAAAAACGGAAAGCTGGCAGATTTGAGGTCAAGTGAGGCTGCCGTCTTTGCTGTTCACAGCCTGTGTTCAGAAGGAACCAAGTCAGCTCAGTTTAAGCAGATGGCTGCTGTGAGATCTCGAGTTCACCGATCACTCGTGTTAGGAAAATTTACATTTTAGCAAGAGCAAGATCAAGGCTTTTTTGATGAACTTGATAACACGATATTTGTTGAGAGTCGTCATAGAATGAGAATCAACTCAGTACGTATATCTTGTCGAATCATTCTTCTTTTTATAAAGCTTCCTACTACTTTGGATGGTTACGCAGGATCGCCAGATAAACGTGATACTGTACATGTTCGTCAATTGATTTTAACAAATCTTTTGACCCACTCAACCATTCTCATCTACTCAGAAAGCTGGAGCTTGTGATATAAAAAAATTCTACTCAATTGTATGACGGATCAGCTTATGTATCGACGAGTTCAATTTAGGGTATGTTGTAACATATTCAATGAGAAAAGATGTCCAAAATAGATCTCCTTTATTTTCTGTCCTCATGCCTCTTCTTTTACGGGTGTTAGTATATTCTGTGGCCGAGTTTTCTGATTTGATTTGATATACTTCGTTGATGATATTGAATGACGAATATGTGTTAAATCATTTGAAGACGGTTGCAGCTTGAACAAGCGGGTTTTCACAAAGACTTGCACTGACATCCTGTAAAATTCTACCG
>JACCGJ010004587.1:0-23241 GCA_013407085.1 Atriophallophorus winterbourni
ATAGTGTATAAAAAAGCTTGGCGTATCTTGAAACTTCTAAAAAGAATATTCAGGATTTTTAAGCCTGAAAACCTACCCCGGATAATTAATACGTATACACTTTCTGTAATGGAATATTCCCTCCGAGCCTGGGCACCGTGGCTGAGGAAGGATATCGAACTACTCGACAGGATTTATCATCAAAGTTGGTCTCCCGGTACAAAAATGTGCCTTTCAAAGAGCGAATGTTAAAATTGAATCTACACGAGTTTAACCAACGACGGATACGTAGTGATCTTACGTCGACATTCAAAATCCTGCATACTGAAAACCATCCACTTAGACACTTGATAATGCCCAACAGCCTTACCCGAACACGAACATATTCTAAGGCTTTAAGCGTTCCGCTCCCTCTATCCCTCTATCGGATATTCGTCGTGATTATTTTTCTCGGTAAGAATTTGTTTAACTTGGAACATTTTGCCTGAAGAAATCACACGCTCGGAATCTGTTGAGGTTTTCGCTTCCAAACTCGATGAGTTTATGACGAATCATGCGGTATGTGATTGCCCCTATTGACTTTTGAGATATTTTATATTTTTTATTCCATATACCTTGTTACCCTATGGTTATTGTTAAGCTTAATGCTTTTTATACCATAAAACTTTCTCAGTTCTGAGTTCTGAGTTCTGAGCGGTAAAACCAGTGATCCGGCTAACAATTGACGGGCTAAACTCACTTCAGTAGTTGGGTAATCTCTTTAACGACTGTTTAAAATATTGCCAGAATATGTTCTCTCTACAAACAGTTAGCTAACATTTGCTCAGGTATGGCTTAACGCAAAAGGCAATTATCCAATCTCATCACTGTTCTCGATCACTGGCGTGCTGAACTTGATCTAGGTATTATGTAGTCTCAGTATTTATTGACTTCAGTAAGGCTTTCAACAGTGTGCTATTCGAACGTCTATTTCTCAAGCTTTCAGTGTAAAGAGACAGTTCTAAATTGGATTGAAGATTCACTTACTGACCGTTATACGCCGATTGCACCTACAATTTTCGAGGTTCCCCAGGGATGTGTCCGCGAAATTTTCAAAATGTAGGTCAATGGCCTCCCAAACTCGCTAAATCTGCATTGTCTACTTTTCGCCGATGAATTCAAAGTTTTTTTACCGTAAGCGCTTCCCTTAGCAGTACGGTTTTTGAAAAAATAGATACATTGCCTGATTGGACGGTAAAGTTGCAGCTTCATATTTACCTGCAGAAATGTGTGATATGGGTAAAATTCTGACACGGTGGCCAAAATACAACTAGGATACGAACAGAAAAGCTGATGCCACAAACCTAGCATGGTCGGCTCTTAGTCGGTCATTCTCAGTGATTACACCACAAAAGTTTTGAATTCATTATTCCACCTACTTTAGACCAGTTTTGTAGTATGGTTTACTAGCAACCTTTCAATAAAAAAGGAGAACGTGACCAGCTTGAAAAACGGCAAAGACAGGCGGATAAAAGGATAATAGGATTGAAATCAAATACTTATGTCGAAATAGTTCAGCGCCTAAGCATTAAGTCGCTTAGTATTCGGCGTGTGCGCTACGACTTGCTGCTAACTCGTCGCATATTACCTTCATTTATGGTGAGAACTTTGGAAGATGATCCCTATCCTGGCAAGGTCCAGTACCCTTGTCTATGCTCTAAAGCTCTTCCGGAACTGGTTATTCCAGCAAGCTTTGAAAACCAGTTCAAGCAACTAGTGGATAATGATTTGCTTGAAATCACTGGGAAGCTTCAAAACACTAGACGTGATTTTTTCACCTGGAATTTTCCTAAACTATGTTGCTGATAAATAGAGATGCGGCCCACAAATACTTGACCCTCTGTCGTCATCCATCGCGTTACGACTAAGATGGTTGAGTTTCAGACAGGTAAGACCTATGATGCAAGACTTGAAATCCTCTCACTAAAGAGACGACGGCTGCGAGGCGACCTTATAGAAGACCTTCAGATTCTAAAGGGTCTCATGGGTGATAATATTACTGCATTACTGAAACTTGCCCCGAAAAGATCTACAAGAAGTAATTCTACGAAATTTCTTAAGAGTAGACCCAGGCTGCTGGTATGTGAGCACTTTTCCAGCAACCGTGTCGTCAACTATTGAAATAATCTCCCTGATGATTTATCAAATCTCCCCAACGTGTTAAGCTTTAAAAGGAAATTAGACGATAAATGGCCTACCATATTTCAACACATTGTCCAATGAAAACTGTAAAAACATCTTAAAAAAAACAAGAACATTTTATTTCATTTTGCTTCTCATATCTGTCTAGACCTGGGCAACTTGACAGCAATTTAGCCCACGTGCAGACTGTGACTGTGCTGCACTTTGCCTAAATTAGACTAGTGAATTCATACATCATACATTATTCACACATATTATTGTACTGTTTTCTGAATCAATGACCACTAAACGCGCTAGTTAAGAGAACCCCTACCTTTGCACGATACGTTCAATTTGGTTGTATTTCCCACGCTCCGATAAAATATCATTACGAATGTTTCGCTATTCCTTGAATTTGCATTAAAATAGCTTAACTATTTTACTATATTATTGATATAATTTGCTAATTAATTCCGCTAGTAATAAAATCAGCCTGTATTTATATAGTGATCTATCATTACTCCTACCATTAACCGATAGATATGAGTACAAAAATACCTGCCTTAACGGCAAATGTTGCAAAATGGTGGCTAACGGAATTGACTGCGCAGCTTGCAAGCGTTTGGCTCACCGTAGATGCTCAGGTATACACAAATCTCACTACGGGATTTATGCAAAGTACCGCTGGCTGCAATGTTATTGTATCGGCTGTCATAAGGCTGCCACTGACGCGCTTGTCAAATACCAAGGAATAGTGTGACGTCGCCAAGCTCGTCAGATTTTGTACCAACCCAAACGTACGCATCTGTTGTGAGACAACAGCAGGCAAGGAGATAGCTCACAAATCTAGCCAGTTACAATGTCCTGCTAAGCAATCTACCTCTCCTAAGGTGATAAATGGAGCCATAACTTCAAAAATGCGTGCAAACGAGAAGGTGAAAACAATGGTATCCACTGAGAATGTAGAGATAGTTAGCCATTTAACTCGTCCTCCGAAGCAAGCTTCCTCTTTGATGGGGGTCAACGTAGCTTAAACTCCGACAAGGCGCATTAAGCCAAATAAAGACTACTCAAAGGAAGCAACATGCTCAAATCTGCGATTATCTCTCGAATTGGTTCCACCGATCAGCAAAACTTGCGAAAACTCCTATCCAACTCTGAGATAGAATTCCGTACACCTTCACAACACTTACGCCATTTGTTACAGTTACAGGGCACACAGAAGGTTGATGAACGAGTAATACGACATGTATGGTTCCAGATTTTGCCAGCTGATTCGCGTTAAGTTCTGGTTATCATGAAAAAAGACAGTAACCTAGACTAGCTTGCTCAATTTGCAGATGAAGTCTACGACATCTCTCGTAACGCATCAATCTGCACGGTCAGCCAACCAATTTCCACCCCTTCTACTTCCTGTGCAGATTTGAACAAAGACATATCTGATTTGAAATCCCAGACCAGCAATTTGATCTTACAAATACAGCACTTAAACAGAAGTCGAAGCCGTCCTCGTAATGGAAAGAACCTCATGCAACTTCAACACACAAAACACAAAATCAGTACAGCCGCAAATCCAGGCAGTAGAAGCTTCAGCTCTGTCTGGCAAAAACACCAGCCGCTTATATTAGGTCACTGATGGTTTAACAAAGATGAGTTTTCTAATCGACACGGGAGCCGAACTGAGCGTCATCCTACCCACAGATTCCGAACGTAAAAAGCACTCTTCATTGACTCAACAAGCGGCGAACGGTACTCGAATAACCACATACGGTCAACGATCACTCTCCATCGACCTCGGTTTGCAACGAAACTTTCGATGGATTTTCACTGTTGCCGTTGTCAAAACCCCTATCCTGGGAGCCGATTTTCTCTCACACTTTATTCTTTCAGTCAACGTGAGTACACAATAACTCATTGACACCGTCACAAAGATTAACGTCATGGCCATTTGTCTAATTCACCCATACAAACTATTCGAGTCCTGATTCCAGATACTGCACCGAATTACGTTTCTCTCATAAGAGAATTTTCGGATATCTTCGAACCATGTGCACATGACACCCCTCTGAAGCATGACATCAAACACCATATTTCAACCCGTGGAACCCCGGTGTTCAGCAGACCACGCAGACTGGCGCCTAAAAAACTTGAAGCTGCCAAACGAGAATGCGAGCATATGATGGAACTTGGAATAATCCGTCCATCGAATTCACCTTGGGCAACCCCTATTCAAATGGTTGAAAAGAACGAACCGGACGCCTGGCGTCCATGTGGCGATTATCGTGCTTTAAACCGTGCAACGATTCCGGATCAATATCCTATTCCGCACATACATGACTTTGCACTCTTTGCCTACACACGGTTTTGGTTCTTCTGTGGTTGTCTGGGAGTTAAAATTGTATGTGGATATAACTGGAATACACGCAGCCTCAGAATATTTTCCCCACTATCCACTACACAGGTCAACTCTTGGTAACTATAGACCTGTCAGCCTGACTAGCATCGTCTCGAAAGTATATGAAAAACTGCTGCGTGACAAAATCTGACATAATCTTTGTCGGCATTATATGTTGAGTGTAACTCAGCATGGGTTTCTTAAGGGTAGATCCTGCCTGACTAACCTTCTTAATTTTCTCAATACTGCCACTAAAAGGAAGGATGAAGGGGAGCCTGTCGAAGCCCTCTACCCAGACTTCAGTAAGGCTTTCGATTCCGTAAATCACCGCCATCTAGTGATCAAGCTTGCAGCAAAAGACATACGGGGTATTCTACTTGCTTGGATAAATGCCTTCCTTACAGTAGGACATTCAGAGTTAGGGTATGATCTACGCTTCCGAATCAAACCGTCGTGATCAGTGGTGTACCCCAAGGGTCGGTCCTCGGTCCTCTCCTATTCCCGATTTTCATCGATGATTATTCCTCTGCATTCAAGTGTCCATGCTCAATTTTCGCGGATGATTTGAAATTCATCGGATCAATGGATGAAGATACCTTGATGCACGACCTCGAACGAGTCATAAACTGGTCATACCAGTGGGACCTCCCACTGGACCATAATAAGAGGAAACTCTTGCCAGCACTGGTTCATAAGATTTCAGTTCCGGTGTCGGGTAATTCTCTAACTGTTAACGCCACACAGCGTGTTAAGGATTTGGTAATTGTTAGGAGGGCGCCCCCTGTCGTATAGACAGTGAACGAACTATCGATTAATCATCAATCAATATCGATGGTGAGTTCAAATTATGATTTTCGCTCACTGTGATATTCACACATTCGCTCACTTGTGATACTCTTCGCATTCGGTGTAATACACGATGAGTGACGATTGCCGTCTCTGCTGACCACAGAGGCTGGCCATTAATAGTGCAGCATCACAACCATAAACAACTTGGCGACGGGGAGAAAATAACCCAGCATTTCGAAATGGCAATCACAGCAGAAGAAGTAATATCAATACTTTAGCAACAGCAACGTCAATTCGAAGAAGCTCAAGCCCGTTTGATGCAGACACATTTGAAAAATCTGAGTGTTATTTATCAAGACAAGAAGACTGACGTACAAAACCCAGTGGTGGATGCAATCATCAACAGCATCCCCAAATTCAATTACGACCAAGAAATCGGTCTCACCTTCGAATCTCGGTTCAAGAGATTCAAATATATTTTTCAATCAATTTTCAAAGAAATTTCTGGCGAACAGTCTTTTTTATTTAACAGACGGTATAACTGCATGAAATTGATCAAGCAGGATTGCGATGAATTTGTAACTTATGCAGGAAAAGTATGTGGTCTGCAATCAGAGAAGGATCAAGAGATTCGCACAAGACTACCGTCACTACTCGATCAAAATCCGAAAATCAACATGACGTCAATAACAACCGAATGCCAGAGGCTACTAAATTTGAAGCCTGACACTGCGCTAGTCGAACAAAACCCCTGCCAGAATGAGCCGGTGTTGTTTGCAGTCAAGCAGCAAAGCAGCCGGCAGAATGATCACCGTGTCGAGCAAGACACCAAGCTTCCATCCTAGTTTTGCCAAAGTGACGAACGGCATTTTGCGCGTTATTGCCCATTCAAAAAGCACCGATGCCAAAAGTGCAACAGAAAGAGGCATAACAAAAACTACTGCCGCATAAACTATTTTAGGAGATCAGTGTTCAATGATCCCTATCCTGTCTTCGCCACCTTCAAGACACCAGAAGATAAAAATTCAGCGGAAGAAGAGCCGCATCAAAATAATTTCGCGGAATACAAACCAAGAAGGTGGGATGATCGAAGACGTATTCCATTAACCCGCCTGCAAGTGAATCCGAAAATGAAGTCATACGACAACCAAGCTTAAAGGGGGAGCTGTTAGGAGGGCACCCTCTGTCGTATAGACAGTGAACGAACTATCGATTAATCGACCAATCAAGATCGATGGTGAGTTCCAATTGTGATTTTTATTCACTGTGATATTCACACATTTGCTCACTTGTGATACTCTTTGCATTAGGTGAATACACGAGTTCAGTGACGGTTGTGTTCTCTCTGACCACACGGGCTGGGCCAACAGTAGTACAGCACAGACATAACAACCCTCCTAACAGTCACCCTGGCTACAGAAGGACATCAGCCTCTTGCAGAGAATATATCATCGGACCACCAAGGTCGTACGCGGTTTGAAGCAAAAACAATACGAAGATCGTATTGCAAGTCTCAATCTATTCGACTCTCGTTACCGCCGTCTTGGAGGTGATTTGATTCTTATGTTCAATATACTGCATACCTCCAACCATCCCCTAAATAAACTAATCACGCGACTACCACCCAGAACCAGCCGGAGTCACGACTATACAGTACTTATTCCCGACTCGAGACGAAACTGTCGAAGGTATTTTTATTCTGTACGTGTACGCTTTACCTGGAACTCCCTACCTTGTAATGTTACACACTCAACCAACTTGGATATATTCAAATCGAATTTGGACAATTTCATGTCAACCAATCCGAACTTTGAACCTATATATTTAAAACCAAAAAACGCTTCGAACTTTTTGAAACAGTTTCCGTCCTATAGATTTTTACTTGATTTCTGAACTGCTCAGTAAGCAAACAAATCCCGTTTTTCTACCCATGTTATTCGTAATTCCCATATTATGCTGTGGTTTTTGTTGGGATATATGCTTTTTAGACCAATAAAATTGAATTGAATTGAATTGAAGTCCGCATCTTACTGCTCACGTTTGATGAATTTGTCGGTGGGTGTGATGTTGTGAGAGCCATTCTGTCCGATGGAGCACCTGCGATTGCGAATGCAGTAGAAGACGTATTTACACAAACTTCACATCTGCTTTGCGAGTGCATATGCGTCGTAATTTTACTTGTCCTAACCCCCAAAAGGAGGCACTTAATTAGGAATGAGTAGCTATGGGTGCTGGAGTTTGTACGCCCTTGCCTTAATCAATGTGCAGAGATCGTATCAAGCGTGGTTTTGTTACACTTAAATTAACCAAAACTCTCGCTGAAAGGTGTTAACTTCTGAAAAATGGTCACCACATTACTGATCTTGATTCTATTATCCTTTCCGGTTAACCATATTGCTCTGAGTTATCAAACGAGCAATACAAGGAAGAAAATCATACGGCTGAAAAATAATAATTGTTAGTGGTAACGCAACACGATGTCTGCAACTTTATACATAAGTTCTTATTTACTTTAAGCAGTTCATCGGATTCGATTATACTGTAAGTATATTAATAAAATATTACACTTAGTATACAGTTACACGGACAGTATATACCTAAATTAAATACTAATCTCTCCTCTAGGTTTTGTCATCTCGTGTCTCTTGATCCATCGCAATATCAATTGGAAGGTAGAAGAATATGGCGAATACAAGGTCCACTGAAACAAAACTTGATGTTCAACAAATTTCAAAATATATATTTTATTTCTCATCGATTGGCTTTCTTAACCTAAGGCAGTAAATTGGACATGGAAATATATCTTGAAGTACGATGATAAATGTAACAAGACAAATGCGATTTCATGGTGTGTAACGAGATAAAGAGTCGTCATTATGTGTTGAGACAAGTGGAATGTTGTTGTCATGGGTGATTGTGCCTCATAAAAAACGTTTAGTTAGTGAAGCTGCGTGGAATTTGAGGATCTTTTTGAACTACTATGTAGATTACGACTTATAAATTTTTCTGCATGCGATTGTGAGTAGACTAACCTCTCAGGCTTTGTGAGATAGACCAATAATTTCCACGTAGCTCCCTGACTCACTAAATGTGGTAGATCGTTTAGTTTCCTTCGTTCCCCTGTAGTCTGCTGACCTGTACAAGGACCTCACTTTCGCCTAACCAGAATGTGAATTTGTGCAACATAGCGTCACCTCCTTACTCACTTGAAACGTGCATCGTGACGTGAGGTTGGATTAATTTTGACCTCCGATATTTTTGGGTATATAAATTTCATAGTTTTCATCCAATCGGTTTAATTTTTGGATATCTATCTGAAAGTTTGCTACGTCGGATCTACTCATAGAAGAATTATCCATCAACGACGTGTCATCATTTGTGTTCGGCAACTGTAGATTTTCTATAGTTCGCTCGTTTATTTGAATCGGTTTTGTGTTTCTGCTGTTTGATCATCACATCAATGTTTACCATTGTCGGGAACTGCTTGAAGAAATACTCAACGTGAAATTAATTTCACGCCAATAGTCTCAACGAGAGGCTGGCAAATTCGCGGCTTAATCGGGTGACGAAATATTCCTACAACTCGTCACTTTCCGCCAACTCCGCACAATACCACACAAACCAACCGCAGCCGTATCGATTTTTGTGCTTCGATTTGTACTTTCGGTTGACCCCGTTAACATGAAACGATCTAGTGTTCGCGAAACGTGCGTCGTCTGCATGGAAGTCTTCAGTAGTAAGGTCAAATCTGTCACGTGCTGAAACTGTTCCCACACATGTCACTCAAAATGTGACAAATCATTGACCCCGGAGGCGTTATCGATCCTGAATGATGAAAACATGCGCTTAGATCTCCTCATACAAACGTAGACATCGGTAGGGGCTCTGGTCACGTCTCAGAATTCTCAGTTTGCCAGTATATGTTTCGATAAATCGGCAACCACTGACGGTAATACCAGTCAGATAAACGCTGAATCTTTGCAGATCATTCAACACGGAGGTTCGGCTGTTGCAAATGTGCCGGAGAGTCTTTAAGAGCGTTCTTTTTATCAAGATACCACCTTTACAAATGCGACTGTTGAAGGCCTGTCTGCCCAAAACTTCCATGGTCCGCAAAACGATATGGAGCCAAAGCCACCTGCTGATCTGAAGTTTCAGCGAAAACCCTTAGGTTCAAAACCAAAAGTCACGGTGCAAAATACTACCAAAGTGGACACCATAGGTATTTAAGCAAAGACAGTTGAAACTTCCAGCCACCAGCGAAAGCGACAGGCATATAGTGTATATTCACTCTATGGACTAAGCGTAATTCGCACCAACGTAAATGAAACGAGTGCCACCTTACTAGGGGACAGGCTAAAGCACCATAAAGAAGAATAGAGAAGGTTCTACAATGGAGATTCCTCAGTGATATGCTTGGCTTGCATGATGGAACTGTTCGGCGTACCCAAATCTACTAATTATAAGCGCAACGGACATAAGCCATTTTAAAATAACGTTCTTGCGTAAAGATATGTTGAACATGGTCAAAACTCGCTGGGAAAATGGCCGCAGACTAATGACACGAGAAATTAGACTAAGCGGATCGAAACTTCATATTAGACAGATAGATGCAACACAAAGTCTAATAGAAACACAACCACTCATTCAGTAGTTGATGTGCGAGAAACAAATGTAGCCGACACTATAGATCAATGCATTCCCACATTACAACCTTAAAATGATCAAGCATCCTTGCAAGCAAAACACCTTCAACTGCCGAATCTGGAGGAGTCGGCCTAAAAGATATTCTGCACTCCGCCAGCCTGCTTCCCCACACCCCATCCTTGTTGAGAAAAACAACCCAAGAAATGCATCTAAGCCAACACACAATGTCTCAGAAACAAAATGCGCCAGTTTAAATACCACACTTCAAATTAACACTACTTTTAAAAAAGCATCACCTGACCTAAATCTACTCCAACGAGTACTTGGGAAATTTTCGACCAAGATATTCCCAAGGATCATGAATACATACTTGAGACCATTCATGGAATACGGTTTGCAGTCATGGTCTCCGTGGCTCAAAAATTATGTTGAACTTATGCAGCTAATCTTTCACTGCTCAACAAAACTATTTCTCAGCATCCGAAACAAACCTTATAAAGAAAGGATAGCTCGACTAAATCTGTTTGACTTTTTTATCGATGAATGAGAGGAGACCTTATGTTACTTTACAAAATATTCCATACCCCGAACCATCCCTTAAAGGAATTATTCACGCGATGGGATACGAGAAATTATCGGACCCATGAATATGTTCTGGTCGTACCCAATTCCCACCTGAACTGTAGAAGATGTTTTTACTCTATCCGTGTCTCTTTTGCTTGGGACAGTTTACCTTCAACTGTTGCTCACTCCGCTAGCTTGCATGACCTTATAACGAAATTAGACTAACCTTCATCAAATATTGTAATTCATCCGCCGTTGAAACAATTGTTAGTTCACCTGATGCTATCTGCGAAGAATTCCTTCTGTACTTCAACTCTACCTACAACAATTCAAACTACGTTTACACAACCAGTCATCTTCCTTCGCCGAATACACTAAATACTTTGAGTATAAACCTGAGTGACATAAATAAATTATGTCAGCAATCAACTGTCAGTCTTAAACCTGACACAGCAGGCATACCTCCAGCCATATGCAAAATGGGTGGTAAAGACTTTCAACTTCTCCTGCTTAACCTATTTAACGCATCTATTGAATCTGGTACCTTTCCGGCAGAATGGAAACACTCAATTGTTATACCTAGATACAAATCTGGCTCAAAACACTTAGTTACTAACTACCGACCAATAAATCATACAGCCTTCTTATCAAGATTATTTGAAAAAATTGTAAAGAAAGCTATGCTTGAATATCTGACACCTAGTTTCTTTTCTAAGGCACAGCACGGATTCCTTAACAAAAGATCCTGCATTACTTGCCAGCTAGAATACTTAGACTGCATCACAAGTTCAATTGAAATTGGCTTTTCAGTTATAGTTGTCTTCCTTGATATAACCAAAGCTTTCGACACAGTACCGCATAACCTATTACTATCTAAGCTAAGTTCATTTGGTATAGGTGGCAATCTTCATTCTTGGCTCACTTCTTTTCTTACAGATCGCACATACTGTGTTGAGGTTAATGGTCACAGATCGCGCACCTTGCCGATTCCAAGTGGCGTGATACAAGGCAGTGTTTTAGGTCCATTACTTTTTCTCCTATACATAAATGATGTACATACAGTCGTCTCTCATAGTAAACTATTCTTGTTCGCAGATGACATGAAAGTAGTAATTTCCTTCCCATCTTCTGAAACACAAACTTACATTGCCAGACTAAACAAAGATTTGGATGCATTATCCAAATGGGGTAAAATTAATGGTCTCTCATTTTCTGTAGAAAAATCTAAGTTCATGCCTTTAAGATGTACAATTCCTGATAACTCAATCCTTCTTAATGGTAATCCTATTCAAATTATCGATTGCACACGTGATCTTGGGTTCAAATATTCAGCATCGCTTACATTCAACGAGCATATACATCACGTGATCTCAAAGGCAAAGCAGAGTGTTAATATGATTCATAAGTTCTTTACTCTCCCACACTGTAAGTTAGAACTTTATAAACTTTTCACCATACCCCTCTTTGATTACTGTAATATAATATATAGCAGTATAAATAAAACCGATACCATCCTTTTGGAAAAAGTACAACGTACTTTTACCAAATCAATCACCGGATATAGCTCGAATCAATCATATAGAGAAAGATGTACGCAGCTCAAGCTAGAACCACTATGGTTCCGTAGAATTAGACACAACCTAATACTGTTCTTTAGAATAATATCTTCTGATAATATAGATATAAATTCGTCTATTCGCTTCCGACAAGGTTCTAGATATAATTTAAGAAATCAAGATAACCTAGTGGAATTACCTAGATCCTGTACGAAAGTAAGAAGTAACTTCTACCTAAATAAATACGCTAAACTCTGGAATATTCTTCCGAAAAACATAAGACATTGTACCTCACTATGTGATTTTAAATCACATCTGAATTCATTTCTCACAGTTGAAAAATTAATGAAACTTCTCAACCTAGATCTCTCATTAGATGAACTATACAATCATGGCATTGCTGGATATTAACAGTAGTATTAGTTTTTCAACTTTCATAGTGAACAGTGAATAACGATATTGTCACAAACGTTTTGACATCTGATTGGTTGGTTATTTGATTGGCTGAAATTATTCTCACAAACGTTCTGACATCTGATTGGTTGGTTATTTGATTGGCTAAAATTATTCTCACAAACGTTCTGACATCTGATTGGTCGGTTATTTGATTGGCTAAAATTATTCATTCTGGGTCAAATAAAACTCCTCGCAAAGTGATCAGGGATTACTTTGGTAATTATGAGCGCTAACGATATCACTGAGCTTTTTCAGCATACTATTTGTGACCGGTTGTTCGAAAGTCTCGAGGAATTGAACCACATGCTGGCAGAATTCACTCGAGTTTCCGGAACCCACTATTCCAAACGATCTTCGAAAAGAAATTCAGCGGGCGAGCTGACATTCATGAAATATGAGTGTCAACGAAAAGGATCCGTACAGAGGCCTACACGTGGAATTCGTCGTCGAACTTCCACCGCAACCCATTGCGAAGCGTTTTTCAACATTGGTCGCCATGGTGTGCAATTTCGGATTACTACTAGTAACATGGTCCATAACCATGAATTACTAACTGGTGAAGCCGGATCGTGGCACTCCCGCAACAGACGACTCACTCCTTCGGAACTGGATGCCATTCAGCCGATGCTTGAAAGCGGGGCCTCGTCGTTCAATATTCGGTATTATGTGAAAACTCGGTTTGAGAAGAATCTTACTGGCTGGGATGTTGGGAATATGCATCGTCGAGTTCTGGAAGGACGAAACAATCCAGGTAATCGTTGTTGAAATGCAATTAAAATAAAATAATAATTAGTGAATATACTTATAATAATCCATTTTTCATAGCCTATATTCGCCGCATGGAAGCTGAACTGAACGTCAATGGAAAGGCGAGGGTACTGCTGGACGAAACAGACAAGATGACGCATTTCATGTTCAGTACAAAGGAGACGATCAGTTTGTTTACTCGTTTTTCCGATTTTATTCTCATCGATGGTACAGTCCGTACTAATCGTGCAAAGTATTTCCTTTATCAATTGATGATCGTGAATGGCTGCAGGAAAAGTCTTCCTGTAGCGATAGTTTTTATGTGGCGGGAGACAGCACAGGATATCCGGACTTTCCTACTAACGTTTGTTGAATTCGTCGGTGATAGGGACGCCGTTCGTGTTATGATGTCCGATGGAGCCCCTGCGATAGCGAATGCAGTTGAAGACGTTTTTCCCAACGCTTCGCATCTGCTTTGCCGAGTGCACATTATTCGGAATGTCACTCGTCGTAACCCCCAAAGGGAGGCTCTTAAATGGGTGTACGTAGCAATGAGTACCAGGAGTTTGTGGCGATACGCCTTTGCGTTAATCAATGTGCAAAGAGCGGATCCCGTGTTCTTTTTATACTTCAAAGGGCAATACTGTGGCAGCTCTCGTAAGTGGGCAAATGCTCGCCGTCCTAAGCTAGCTACTTACGGTATTGGGGACACGAACATTGTAGAGGCGATGCACAAATGTGTAAAAATGAATCGCCTTAGTGGTAAGATCGCTATATGGGAGGCCATTCGGTTATCCCAACTCGGTGTTGGGTATCTTATCTGGCACCGACAACGCAAAATTTATTCGAATAGCATGAGGCGGGTTCGCGTTCCCAACCACTCAAAATTAGATTCCCTGTGCGATCTTCTTATGCCATACGCCGTAGACCTCATATTGGCAAACGTAACTGCTTCAAGAGTTACTATAGTAGGCTCAACGGAAATTATGGTTCTTATTAGGGACTCGCGGGTTTGGGGGGGTGCTGCTTAAATTGGAAGTGCACATGTCCCTTTTTCGTTGATCAATGTTTGCCATGTAGGCACGTGCTTGCTGCGGCAATATTGAAAAACTTTGATGTGTCGTCACTCCCGCTTTCCCAGCGCTGGTTAAGGAGTACTAATCACGTGATGTCAGTAGAGTTTTATTCTGCGGACGTTCTTCGGCGAACTAATCGCGTGTTTTCATCTGGTCAATCTTACGCAGAAGATGTAATAAATCGTTTGCGTCGCAAATTCGAGCCACCATACGTCAATATGTATATGCGTATGACCGATAACTTCATAAATACGTCCAGTCCTTATTTCATGCCTCCGATCACTTTACCATTAGACCTTAGCAATATGACACTCGCGTCCCTACGTTATTGCACTCTTTCAGTGGAAACATTGTTGAATATAGAGCCCAGTGACGTCAACTGTCAGATATCGTCTCCGGTAGCCAGCTACGACGCAGAAGCAACGATTCCCGCTGTGGAAGGCAACGTTGTTCGGATATTAGGCGTTCACGATGGCCGGATCAACGATCGTGGACGGGCAGCTTCTTTTCACAACCCAATCCCATCCATCTCTCGACTACCTCCAGTAGATCTGAATGAGTTGTTAGGCCACGATCAAGTATGTGGTCAGTGTGGTTCTGATGAACCACCGAAATTTGCTGGAAAAACAATAGAATGGGAGCAATGCCCTTATTGTAACCAATGGTATCATCTCCACTGTTTAATTACCACCCCATTTGTGACTGATAAGTGGTGCTTCGATTGCATGCAAAAATTTGAATGAATTTTTAATATAATTTTACACAGTTAACTATGATCTAATCTATTTATGGTGAGTTTTAGTGTCCAGTAATTAGCGATTGGATTCGAACTCGTTGTCTGCGTTTCTGGAATCGTTCGAAAATGTGATTCGTTGTACGTTAATCAAAACACCGGTGAATACATTCCGCACGTAAGTTTTTATCCATAAATATGTTTAACCATGATGCTGTGTGTGGTGTTCTTCCAGTGAACTGAACCAACACGAGTGAAATATTGCTCTCTTAGCTGATTGTGCATCGTGAAAAACGTTCCATTAGTGAAGCTGCATGGAACTTAGTGAGCTTTTTGAACTATCATGTAGCTTATGACTCATAAATATTTCTTCATGACATTGTACGTTGACTAACCGCTCACGCTCTGTGAGATAGACCAAGAATTTCCACGTAGCTCCCCTCTCATTATAAGTGGTAGAGCGTTTCGTTTCATTCGCCCCCTGTACTCTGCTAGCCTGTACAAGGCGCGCATTTTCGTCCAATAGGATTGCGAGTTTGCGCGAAATCGTCACCCCCTCACTCGCTTGAATCGAAAGACAGTCTCAGGCTGAGAGATTATAGTGTATGTAATAATTTCACCACACAGAATATCAGCCTTAAATCGGTGACGGCAAATTGACACTGGTTTACAAATCTGTATCATAATTAAAACGTTACATGAATGCGTTGACATGTCAAGTAGGTCAGACAATTGCACAGTGCATTGGCAGAGTGATGTGTAACCCAGACTTGTAGCTACTTTGGGGTAGAGAAATGCAGACAGTCTATGTGGAACGAAGGTCATTACATGTAACGAGACAAATGCGATTACAAGAAGAGATAATGAGATGTCATTATATGTAACGAGACAAGTAAAATGTCTCTCTCCACTTCTTACTTCATGTGGGAAATTATTCGAATTCTTATTGAATTATTACCATCATATGGATATTGTTAAGCTTGTTGCTTTGCGTACCACATATCAACTGATATAAAGCTCGCTGAATCTGATCTTACCGTCTCCACCTGCTGACAGCAAACAGAAGGAAAAAAGCTTTACACTGTATCCAGTCAGTCACTCGTTCCAGATTACCTCTTTAAATCCATATGAAGAATTCCGGTTCACAAACGAGTCAACACTGGGACGCCGAATCTTCTACGAATACTCAAAAAAGACACTCTCCATTCACAAAATATATTCGACAATAATAATGTGTTTCAACTGAACATTTTTGAAGATTGACTCTTCGAGATTCCTCACATCTTCGATGTTCCGGTCCATCGTTCTTCAATATTCTTCGTGTCATTTTTCCCCTCACCCAATTTTCTTTTCATACAATAACTGCTCATATATTGAATTTATGTAAAACTGATTGATTATCATTTACCTGGACCACTTTAACGAACGAAAAATTATCAGCACGTATGACCTTGAAAATGTTAATAATTATTGTCCATTTTTTATGCTTTATGTATACAAAATAATTTGATAATTATCGATCATGCTTAGCATGCCTTGGAATTCCAAGAATTAAATATTTATTTATTTATTTATCTAATGATTCGTTTCCCGAAAACCTATATACTGCTTAATCTAATTTCTTGTGTTGTTTATACACTTACATTTAAATTTTTACCATCCTATGGTTGTTGTTAGGCTTGTTGGCAATGTTCCGTACACCGAACAATTGCGACGTCTGTGTCATGTGACTTTACCAAAAAGGTGGATACGGCGCAATATTATTCTATGACCTATAAAATTGTGTCAACCTAATGACTTCCACAAAAACTCTTGTTTGATGTGTGTGATGGGAAAGTAACACACGGACATACCTTATACCTTTACGTCCCAAGTTCCCGTATCGATTGTTGTCGCCATTTGTCGCCGTACGTGAACTCTTGTTGCCTGGTCGTGTTTAAAGCGAAATTAGACTTACACATGCAAAAGAACATCATTTGTGAGCCTTAAAATTGATATTCGCTATTCATTTTATAATATTATAGTTTATAAATTTTCATTCATACCGTTGTGTTCTATAGTATTAACATTTTTAACAATGAATTATTGAATCTTTAAAGCTTGTTAGACAATGAGAAACCTTGAATTACTTTGAATTACCTTGAGTAATCACTTTTAACACTATTCTGAAGTTGAAATTTCGAAAATTTGAGCAATAAAGTTTAATCCTTCTTACACTTCTAACCACAAATATTTGGAGTAAGGATGTCAGCAACACATTACCCCAGGCATTCATAAGCGCACTGAGTGATGAATCCGGAATCACCAAGTGATTCTGTGTTTGAACACCGTTGTTCGTTGTACCAATCACATGTAACAGGGGCATTGAAGTATAACTTTATTTACCACTTATCCACTGTTTCAATTCTCATTGCTCCTAACCTTACTGTCTCAACCTGATGATGGCGAACAGCCAGAAACCAGTAGTGTAGTTTTAGTGCGCGTAAATGGTAGACACATTACGCTGGTAATAAAGCTTAATCTTGAACATAACTCATGGTTAGCTAGCCATATCACATTCAAGACAAACACAAAATCAAATCTCTGTTAATTCGGTTAAATGCTAAGTCCAGTCAACATAGTGAACAACAAAATCAATACAATCATTTCAAGGAAGTCACATCTGCATACTTTTGATTTGTTTTACAAGATTTAACGTTGATTTCTAGACAAAAACACTCGTACACAACATGATTCCTCTATAGTTATAATATAACACATTCTGTTAATACGCCGTTTGCTTCACACTAGTCGCACAACCTTATGAACTTTCATGAAAATAGTTTAATTATCCTTCAACATCAATTGGCGTTGTCATGGGCAATCACAATTTTTGGTCAAAATGCTGAGCACTCACGACTGACTACTTTCAGTTTGTGAGTAATCACAACGCAAACATTTTTTTAAATTATTTTTTAAAAATCGAGGTTGTAGAGATAATGTCAACCACTTTCCAGCATTAATTTTCAGCCAGCACGCAAATTAAACTGATCTGCAGCAGACCCTCACCTAGTGGAATCAATCCCCTTCGAATACCGCTTCAAAGGTGAACCTACTGTGCGGTCGCATTTTTTGCTCTGACAGTTCTGCTCATATCTTTGCCGAATCTGCTCGCATTTATCCCATTCTCAGAATTCTGTGCTACTTTCAATCATATGTATCGGAATTTATTTTTTGCTTTTTTCAACCGATTAACAGCGAAGTTGTCATATCGGCGTAAATATCACAGTATGCTTACGCGCGCAAACGTTTTCCAATCGCTAACTACTCTACGGTTTTTGCTATAATTGCAAAGATCGCGTCGAGCTACGCATCTTGATACTTGTTTATGTATTCTTGCTTGTGTGGTTAACGAGTTATAGTGGATAATTTGATAAATGACGAAATCACGGGCTCCAAAACAGCCACCTAGACCCTTCGATCAATAACCCAACACACAGCCGAACAACCCACTTCAGGCTGCTTACATGTTTGACCCCAGCACGAGATACAACATACGGACAAAAAACTCGATCGATGAAACTGTAACAGCGATATGGAATCAACTTGACCTCATTGCCAAGTGCTTGGACCCGCGAACGCAACAATGGTCACGGCCGGCCCAGCTGATAGGACGAATCTCGACACACAGAACTGTCCCAAAGTCACGTGCAAATCATGTGAACAACCGATGAGTCCCACGGCGCGTAAAGTAATAACGTGTTTACCGTGTATGGGTAAAATCCATGGTAAATGTAACAGTACTTTAGCCCCTGATTCGATAGCATTATTAAATAATGAAAAGGTTCCAGGTGCCTGCTATGTCTGTGTTCGTTGCAGAGTTAAATCTTTGCACGATGTCGATACTTATGAATCGGAATTAGAAAATAGAATGGCTGGTTTGGAGTTGGGCCTTCGATGTGTGGAAGAAATATTGATAAATCATGTGAGTACGCAAATGATCACTGATATAAACCATCATATCAATACAACGATTTCGGAACCACCATTGATGGAATCTGAGACTAAGGCTATTCGTGCACCAAAGAAGAAAAAGGGGGGTTAATCCCGTTTTGGAACAAGTTTAAACGACTACTGAATTAAAAAATTCTTACAGAGATATGCTGTTACGGTCGACCTCAGCTGTACACTCCAAAACTGCTGTACCCGACACACAAATCAAGCACTAAATGTTTTGAATTCGAAAAATCTGACTTTCCGTCACGCAAAAAGAACTACTCACACGCACTGAGCGTGATATGTACGAACGTTAGCGAGTCCCAAGAAAGCCTGTTTGATAGCGAACAGAAACACGATGTCGAAAAAAGGTTTGAACTTTGCCACTTAATGCAAATTGAACATATAATCGCAGAAAAAGTGACTCGTCTAACTCGCCATTCAACTTCACCTCATATTGGTCAACTTCGCTTGCTCGAGGTAACACTGAAATGCGAAGCTGATATCGAGAACGTACTGCTGAATGCGTACCTACTCAGAACAGATTCCGACTCAAACTGCCGTATATATCCCGATGTACCATTGTGGGAAAGGAAGGGTAGCTTGAACGCCAGAGAACGAAAGGTACTGCGAAGTATAGTTCTACTTGGTGTACCAGAAAATACTTCTAGAGCATCGATTCAGGAAACCGTAGAGCACGACGTCAAGCAATGGCGCTACATTGCGTGTTCTCTAGATATTTCTAATGTCGTTGTTGTGGACACTTTCGGAGTTCCTTTTTTGCCTATAAATGGTATGGACCGAAACCTACGAAGATTACTTTCTTGACGAGCGCAATGGCCGAAATAGTAAGGTCGGGATGGAAAAAAAGGAAAACGAACACTACCCAAGGATGTTAGACTTAGCTCACCCAAACCCATTGCCATTAGTTTAACACTCTCCTGTCTGGAGACAGCGGATAGCAGCGTTTCCATCCAAATGGAAGAAATCAATACATCAAAAAACGCCGTAGGTCCAGCTCAAATCGAATAGGACAGAGCAATTCACTCCGAAAACTAATTGTCGATTCAAGCGGTCGGCGACCAATAAGAAGCACAGATGTTTTACCATCTCAGACATTGACTATTCAGAGGGATCCGGCATCGTATTGTTTAACGCCTTATCGCATACCACATGACTCATCACTGCTTGTCAAGTCCGACTCAAGAGAAGCCGGACCAATAACTTCAGTTTACACCTCGTTATTACTCACGAAAAATACGATTGAGTGCATTTATACAAACGTGAACAGCCTTTATAACAAATTAATCGAATTGTCCGAGATTTGTAATATAAAGGCGCCAGACATAGTTGCAATAACTGAAACTGATAATGAACTATCTTTGCTCAACATGTCTCTATTCCGGCGTGGCTTTTTAGGCGATGGCGGATGAGCAGCACTGTACTTCAAGCAATGGTGTATCTTTAGAGCTATGAACGACCATACCCTTGATATCACCCACACACTTTGGTGCACTCTGACTCTTACTTCAGGAGACCAATGCATTCTTGGAGTGATGTATCGTTCTCCAACAGCAAATCTCAACCTAAACAATAGACTGATTGATGCTTTCCGCTATGTAACAACGCTGTACAATACTCAAATATTATTAATGGGTGATTTCAACTTTCCCCAGCTGTATAGCCGGAATGATCATCCATCAGAGACACTTAAAAATAAATTTCGAGCCGTTTTGGATTACGCACCCCCTTATAACACGTTTTTGGATTTACTCATATGATGGGATCAGACCAGCCGTCTACCTTTGACCTTCGGGGCCTTCAAATCGGCCGTGCATACAATTAATTTCTCCAAGGGTAAAATGCACCAAATATTTTCGGATCAACTGAGGTCAAATTTGGACGTGCACTTTAGAACGAAGTACAAGATACCGGGACTTGCAGTGAAACGTTTGACCTGAAAACTTTTGCTAGTAAACTGGATCGTATGTCAATCAATTAAGACGGACAAGAAAAATCGTTCAGTCGACAAACTGTAACTCGATGTCGGGACATGTTTATCATTTTTTAAATTTGTGGTGAAATTATTGTAACAGCTGAAAATTCGTGTGTACGAATAAAGTCAATTCCTTCTTCTTCTTTTTAATACTCACATCAGATTTCATAGCTGTAGAGAATATCGTTTATAAACCACCAATCGGACGAAGCGATCACTTCGACCTAGAATTCGAGTACGTTTGTAGCGCTAGGCGCAATATTGACAGGACGAAATGCACCAGAAGGGTTAATTACCGTGTTCTATGTGTCGAGTTACAAAGCACTAGTTTCGCACAACTGGATTACTTCGATCCAGGTAGTCATTGGCGATCTTTCATACAGCACCTGAAATCTATATTGGAAAAACATTCAATGTTTGTTTTGAAGAAAACGTCTCAACGAAATAAATTTTTACTACGAAGCAAGACTAAAAAGTGGATGAAACAAAGAGCAGTAGCATTGGAGTTTCACTAGTCTTCCAACACAGCTGATTCTTGGGTACAATTTACACGACTGCGAAACAAAGTTATCAGTTAAATTCGAAATGATAATCAAGTGTTCCAATCGCAATTGATTTCTCAGATGCACCAGAATCCGAAGATCTTCTATAGACTTGTAAACGATGGAACGGATATTAAACCAGGAGTCTTTGCCCTAAGAACTTCGTCCGGCTTCACTGAATCCTTTAATCAAATTGCTGACCTGTTAGCAACATTTTACGGCAGAGTTTTTACGCCGAAATCCATGGAGGCTGATCAGGAAACAATCGTTCGACTTGACCGAACGAGGTTAAGGGAAGTATTGATTAATCTGATGGTGGTAGCGCAGCACTTACGAAAATTAAACGTAAAGAAATCTCCAGGACCAGATGAGATAATTCTAAAGCGGCTCAAAACCTGTCATGCACACCTATCTGAACTTCTATTTTGCATGTTTACTAATGTGTTCCAAGCTGGCGTAGTGCCAAAAGACTGGAAACTGGGACAAATAATACCCGTTTTCAAACATGTTTTCCGTTCTGTGGTTAACAATTACAGGCTGGTGACTTTGCTTTCATCAGTATCAAAATTTTTCGAGCGAATTATAACCGCCGAAATCGTGCGACATCTGGAAACGAACTAACTTTTGGCAGTTGCCCAACATGGATTTCACAGAAATCGCTTTTGTCTAACAAATTTGCTGACAAGCTTAGACGATTGGACGAGGATTGTAGATGAGGGGCTGTATTCATGCGTGCTACCTGGATATTTTTAAAGCGTTTGACAGAGTTGATCAAAATTCACTCTTGAACAAGCTAAAGAAACACGGCGTTGTTGGAAGACTATACGAATTGATAAGAGATTACCTCATCGACAGACACATCAGGTTCGTGTGGATGTCCTATTATCGAAGAACATCGATGTCACTAGCGGAGTTCCACAAGGCTCAGTGCTTGAACCAATACTGTTTCTAGTCTATATGAACAATATACCAATACCAAATGACAGTAAGATGGTTTTGTTTGCTGACGATATAAAATTATGGAGGCAAATCACAAGTGCTGACGATGGTATTTTGCTGCAAAACGATTCGAGTGCTTTTTTCAACTGGTCATCCGAAAATAAACTGTCATTGAATATGCAAAAGTCGAAGATCATTCAGATCGGTCGTAAACTTCGCCTTTTCTTTCGATACAAGCTCGGCAACATAAGTCTGGAGTACACCGAAGAAGAAAAGTACCTCAGTGTCTGGATTTGTAGTAGTTTGAAAAATGGTCTACAATGCGAAACCGTTACAAAAGCGCGTTTCGGCTGCTCGGCATATGACGGCGGATATTTGGACGTTTATACCAGGGCCGTTTTTCTCTCATGATGAATACATATATACACCCGGTTCTAGACTATGCCGCACAAGCATGGACACCATGGCTCTAAAAAGACATCTTACTTCTGGATCGCGTATATCAGAGAGCTTCTAAGCTGTTCATTGGACTCGAAAATACGCTATTCGCCGGGCGACTCAGACGACTGGAGCTGAAGACACTTACGCAAAGAAGAATGCGAGGTGATCTCATCCTCGCATACAAAATACTTAATACGGCTTCCCACCCCATGGACATATTATTCTACATTCGAATTTCCAGCAACA
>JACCGJ010004588.1:0-14203 GCA_013407085.1 Atriophallophorus winterbourni
GGCACTGGTTATTCGTGCTTCTGAAACTAGTCCTGTTTGGCCCTCGGTCGAAGCACCCGAGGGAGCTGCACGTTTTTTGGCGTGCTACTTAGAGCAGGAGCATCAGTTTCGACAGCCTCTTGCGTTAACGTAACGGACAGTTGCCTGACAATTGAGACCGCATCCATAGAAGAGAAGCAACTACTGGAGTCATCTTCTCGGGTGCCATAATCAATTGCGCTAATACAATCAACGTCATCTGGGCCGGGCAGCAAGACTAGTGGCAAAGTGCTGTTCGGAATACCCGTCTAAGACTGAATAGCGTTCTGCGCTGCATCCGGGTTAAGAATGACCGATGTTCTCATTGCTAAGTTTCTCCTATTGGAATCAGAAGAATTTTGCCGAATCCGGGACGGAGGGTGTCATGCTTCACCTGAAGTTTATCTAGCGTTGAGTTTGCGATATACTCAGCTCTAGTCAGGAATGCATCCCGATCCGCCTGATAATTAAATTCAACCAGGATTGGTCGAGGGCAGTTACCCATCCTCCATCTTCCTACTCGGTGGATTCGCACTGTGGAAGTAGAAGGCTTCGTATCCACCATTCGGAGAAGATCGTTTATACACCTACGATCAAGATCTCTGCGAGACTTAGATTCCTTAATAAATGGTTCCGCTCGGTTAAAAACTAGTACCTTTTCTAAGCGCACATTTCTAACGCTCCTTGTTTACCATTCCTCCACTGTTCAACGGCGCAGGCGGAATCCTTATCGTAAGGGGTCCCTACCTATAGTCAAACAGTCACGAAACCGGTCGTTGGGGTGTGTGTTACGGAAAAGCATGCAAATGAATATTTTGTTTCATGGTTATGGGTTTAACCCCATTTAACATGTGTTTCGACACATGCTTTGAACAGGTTCGTCGTACGAGCCTTATCCAACAGGGCATACAAGCGCTCCTTGTTTACCATTCCTCCACTGTTTCAAGCGCATGCGGATCCTGATCTTACTGTCCCTACCTGATGAGTGCAAACAGCACGAAACCGGTCGTAGGGTGTGTGTGACGGAAAAGCATGCAAATGAATATTTAGTACATTTCTAGTTCTAGATTTTGGAGCAGAGTGATTGCTATGCAGTGTTTCGATTTGCTGACACAAACCATTTAATTCCTGAATAATTTGCTTGCACAGGCGAACCAGCATCAATTGAATGTTGCCGTGTTTGTGTACTAACCTTACTGGCCTTCTTGGAGGTGCCAGCTACATTGGCCACCTTGGGAGTGGCAGCTTGCCTGGGTGGACGTTTTTACCTGGCTAACCTGTTCGACTTTCCCCTCGGCTGCAGGTAATCTATATTTTTATTTGCACATTTTTTCAAATTTCTCCTTACATTGGCCTCCTCGAGAGGAAATAGAAATAACCCGTAAATGGCTGAAGCCAAAGCGAAACCTCAGGGTAGGAGATTTAGTGCTTCTAACTAAGGTAAATTGTCCCAGAGGTAAATGGCCTATGGGCTTGGTAATCGATACCCTTTCAGGGTCCGACGGTCTGGTGAGACAGGTAACAATTAAAACTGCTGAAGGGTCTTTGAGGAGGGACGTTCGATCCCTCTGTCTTCTAGAGGGGGTAGTAGACGAGTAGAAAGTAATCAAGATGTTGATCATTGGTGATGGCGCATAGCCACAGCATGTACCTCGGAGACAAATTGGATTATGGTTATAGATACTTCGGGTTAATAGAAAATGTTGCCATGACGTATTGTGGACATGTGCACTATTCATACATTGTGCATTTTTGAAAGTTTCATATGAGAAATGCATTATGGCTGGCCCTTGTCGATCGTTACATATCATGCTTTCATAACCGGGACAGTGTAACAGGTTGTCAAAGGTTGTTCCAGCCATTAGTCGCCAAAAGCTCCTTATCCTATAAAAAAATATCGCAGGCCATGATACATACGCTATGCGTGATGTATTCATTGTATACAGCCACGGAGCACTTGCACATGCATGTTAGCATCCGGCGATAATGGACTAAGGAGCATACACCTACATGCGTGATGCATCCTTTGAGACCCATGATCATCACAAACACGTAAATACGTGTTGGTCCAAGTCCAACTGGATAATGGTTGCGCGGCTTAAGCCAGGACAACCTGACACCTGCATGCGCCGGTGCGAATGGCCGAACGTGACAAAGGTGCCTCCTATGCTTTGCTCATGCAACTTAAATTACTTTGGCAACATTTGACAATATAGAGGGCTCGTGAATGCAAATTTGAAAAGGTTTCCATAGAGCAATGACTTCCGTTGTGGAATATTAAGCAGCTACGGCCCATAGCGCATGTGCTATTGACATGCAAATTGCTTATAGATGGTTTGGGCTTATTGTCTCCAGAAACTAAGCCGGCAGTACATAATAATTGCTTATGAGGTACAAGTCTTGTGTGGTTATGCCCATGCCTTGATGATTGACAGGGTGTTTCTAATTTCTCGCCGAAAAAAAATTGCATTGTGGTCATCTATCTTGTGAATTTCAACTACTAATGAGTAGTTAACAATTTTGTACATAGTCTCATTGTAGCATTTTAGAATGGCAAAAATGTACGGTAGATAGGAACGTTTGTCTACTTATTCGAAGTATAGCGAACTATGGAGATGTGTTTATTAATATGTTTTGAAGCTGAGTGGCTTCCGGGGGGCAGTGTAAATGTGAATTTCACATTTAAGTTTAGTAAATTTTGGCCTGCCTGGATTCCAATTATTTTGTGCTTCTATCGAATTGTACACATTTATTTTTTGTTGCTAACATTTACTTTCCTGAAAGATTCCTGACTTCGTACTTCCCCTTCTTATTTTGTTTTAATCTTTCCCGCCATTTTGTTGGTTCGCAATTTACTTGATTGGACTTGCGCCATATTTTCCGCCCATAGACGCTCTTAATTGTTATTGAAATTTATCCCGGATCTTCAGTGTTGAGGTATTTTGTATATTATTGTATATTTGTTTTAGTACCGCATTTTTTATAGAGCAATTGTTTGCAAATATATTGGTTTTGCATTGATTGGACAATTCTGCGCGTATCTCTAACCGGGTTTGAATCGAGTATAGAAAGCAATTACGAGCCATTTGGATATCGTCCCTAAGTACTCTATTGCACTTTACAGGTGTAACTGGTCAACTTTGTCAACTTCCACCTTGACTGCAGTTGTTCCCGGGCTCATGTTTGCGCACAGAACAGATGCATAGGTTTGCGTGGGTACGACGTTAGACGTGCTAGGCGAAATTCCACTATTTTGAGGTTTTACAATAATAAAAGCAGCGTCACTGGCAGCCGCATGGTAGGAGCTGCAATACCACTGTAACCAGCGGTACTTTGCATAAATCCCATAGTGAGATTTATGTATGCCAGAGCAGCTAGGATGAGCCCAACGCTTGCACGCTGTGCACTCAATGCCACTGGCCACTTTTTTGCAGCAATTGCCGTTGAGGCAAGCAATAACTGTACTCATCTTACGGCGAGAAATATAAGTAACGATATTGTACCAGAAAGATTATAGACTGATTTAATCACAAGCGTAATTAATCAGCACGACATATAATAGACGATTTGCTTTTAATAAGATAGTAAAATAATTAGTCTATTTTACAGTAATTTCACAGAATAGCAAAAATGCGTAATAAATTTTAGCAGAGCGTGGAAAATACAACCAAGTTGAACGAATCCTTTGATTTTGTATTTGTTTGGTTGTTACCGGATTTCGACATGGTTATGACTAGAAAATCTGCAAAAGTTGATAATACTGCACCTAATGTAACGAAGATCCAAGATAATCGGTGTCCCGCTGCTCGCTCGAGGACTCTTCTCTTCTATGCTCTAAACAGGTTGCTGATAATGCTAAAGCTGTACAATATGAAGTATGCTTCAAATGGATGCATATTCGGTGCGGAGGAATGAAACCAGAGACATATCGGTGGCTTCAGATTATATCATGCGATATTATTCGGACGGTATGTAAGATACTGTTACATCAAGTTAAGTGGGACCTTCCCCTTACCCTGGATAAGAGTCACTTGCTCTCTACACTGTCAGGCAACATGATTGTCTCTACGACCTCAACCTACACGGATTCCCGTAGAGTAGGATCTACTGAGGACCTATGAATCGAAGTCTCCGCAAACTTCAAGTGGGCTGACCAATGTGCTGCTGCGGCTCAAAGGGCCAGGAAAGAACTCTTTCGACTAGGTTCAGCCCTCACTTGCAGAAAAGCTGAGGTGCTATTGCCCCTCTGCAAGGCAATAGTAAGGCCACATTTAGAATTCTGTATTCAGGCTTGGAAGCCGTATTACCAGAAGGATATCATACAGCTAGAAAAGGTACAGAAGCTGGCCACTCGCATGATTGAGGGGTTAGCATACACCAATTATGAAAATCGTCTATTAGCAATAGGACTTTTCTCGCTTAGAAAGATGCAACTTAGTGGGATTTTATAGAGACCTTTGAGGTTTTCAAAGGATTAAGTTGTCTGGAATTCGATGACTTCTTTCGGTTCTCTAATTTGGTTGGTACACGAGGGCACAGTCTTAAGCTAAGTAAACAGCACACCAGGCTCGAATCCAGAAGGCACTTCTTTACCATCCGTATAGTGAACGCGTGAGACTCACTTCCAGCAGAAATAATCATGGCAACTTCAGTAATTGCGTTCAAACTTGGGCTGGGTGAACAGTGGTAGGTGCTCTTTCCGGAGCATTAACCTTAAGATTAAATCCCTACATATTTATGATTGAAACCCACAAAAATATTCGGAAAAACATTTCGAAACACAAAAAAGAGTTTTTTTTCATTTTTTCCTATTTGTGGAAATAAACTGCTGCCCATCGTCTTTTAATTCGATTGGACATGCAACATGCATTAACTCTCTCACCTTTCGGTGATGAGACCTCTCCCACTCCCCACAGTTACACACGCCTGTGTTACTTACGAAACAATCCTGGTAGTTTTTGGTTTTCCAGGCAAAGAATCTGGGCACTCCTTTCGACTTGGTCGACTACCGCCCTGTAATACTGATATTATAACTGATATTCAGCCAAGTGCAACTTGACCTTGACCTTGAACTATTTAAAAGGCTGTTTTCAATTTTGCGCGCTATTTATTTTCTCTGACTTTTCATTCTGAACGAATGCAGAACGCATGATATTCCTTCAAGATTTTTTTTACAAATTAAATTGTAGGTGACTCTCGCTGACAATCAAAAACATGGCAATAGAGGACCACCATTACATCGCTTAGGTTTCCAACATCAGCTATTCACAGCTGTTCACATTACATGCCGATTTTCCAAAACCCCTCTCTAATTTTCCCTATGCTTTTGACCCCATCATCTCAACCTTCTTGTATTATGTTTTCTGCCAACAAACTTCGAGAAAAAATTATGCAACATCGACTGAACTCATCACCGGGTATCGACTGTATCGACCAATTTAAACACCTAGCCCCCGCTGAAATTCGCTTGCGAGCGGCTGCTGACAAGCCAAAACCCAAGTATCCTCTAAACACAGCGGTACCCTCCTCTCCTGACGTATCTGCACCATTCTCAAAAAACCTGCAACAGCCGACTACTTCAGAGTCGGCCCAATAATTTCCCACGGTGCGGATCCCTGTCTTTCAAGAGAAAGTCTGAATTATTTATACACAAACGCTCAAGGTCTCATCAGCAAACTCCCAGAATTGCGTACTCGGCATGCTTCTCACCCCTTTGATCTCATTGCTATTACGGAGACTTGGTTGTCGGAATCTGTAACAGACGCAGAAATTTCACTCACTGGAATGTCAGTCATTCGTAACGATCGTCCAACCAAAGGCGGTGGGGTTCTCTTATATTTCGCATCCTCATTTATTTGTGGATGTGTTATAGAAACGCTGCATGGAATCGCTTCGAAGTGAGTCAATTGCTATCCGATTGGGAGTGCTACCGACATTTTCGTAATTATTGTACTACACTGGTACGCCAAGACAAGCTGCACCACCAGACTTTCCTTTCAAACCGGTTTGCGTGTAACCCAAAGTCACTATATAAGTATGTCAACGAGCAGCAACAGGTTCGCTCTGGTATCCCGCCACTACAAACTGATGGAGGTCCGACCACAAGTACGAAGGAGGCCGCAAATGCCAGTTTTTAACATACACAGACGCATAGAGCGATGGGCAGAACATTTTGAAGCACAGTTTAACTGGCCTTCTGCACCCACTGATTTCGAGAATACGGAACACTGTACCCCATGGTCGATTTCTCTTGAGGCTCCGACTCAATCAGAGATTTACAGTGTAGTCCGGAGCCTTAAGCGCCATCGGGCATCAGGTGCTGATGCTTTGCCTCCGTCGTTGTTCAAAGATGGCGGTTTCGCTTTAGTTCGCGAACTTCAAGCGCTGTTCGCCAACATATGGGCTGAGGAACGCGTTCTGATCCCTTGGAGAGAATCAATAATTGCTCCTATTTTCAAAAAGGGACGGCGCGATTCCTGTGAAAATCATCGGGGTATCAGTCTCATTTCAGTAGCTCCTAAAATACTGGCGTCCATTCTGCTTCACCGATTGAGTACCAAACGGGAAGAGCAAATCCGTGAGGAGCAAACTGGGTTTCGTGCCTGCCGAGGGTGCATAGATCAAATTTTCACACTCCGTCAGTTACTGGAGCAACGCCACACTTTTCGTAAACCAACTATCGTGGTATTCCTTGACATCCGAGCGGCATTCGATTCAATCGATCGTGAAAGACTTTGGAACTGTCTACTGAGACATGGGGTGCCCGAGAAGTATGTTTGGATCTTGAAAGCATTATATTGCCAAACTTCGGGCAGGGTTCGAGCGTACGGACAATTGTCGTCCTCGTTCAATATCTCCAGCGGGGTGCGGCAGGGCTGCCCTATCTCGCCGTTCCTTTTTAACTTCGCGATCGACGATGTCCTGAGAAAAGCTTTAGCTGGACTGGTGGGCACAGGTGTTGAACTTCTGCCGGGTGAGCGAGCGACCGATCTAGAGTATGCCGATGACATCGCACTTCTGGGAGACAACCCTCATATAATGCAACAAGCCCTGGACCGCCTGGCACTTGAAGCTTCAAGGTATGGCATGTGCTTTGCGCCTAACAAGTGTAAAACACTTACCCAGGATTGGAGCGGCTCTCTTCCAAACCTAACTGTGTGCGATGTCAATCTTGAATTGGTCGACAGCTTTGTTTACCTTGGCAGTTGTATCTCCGCTGGAGGTTGTGTCGAGGACGAGATCTCACATCGTGTTCGCAAAGCGGGTGCAGCGTTTGCTAACCTTCGCCACCTGTGGCGTCGACGCGATGTTTCACTCCATACTAAAGGCCGAGTGTACAACGCAGTGGTGCGTGCTACACTCCTTTATGGCTGCGAAACCTGGTCTATCCGAGCGGAAGATGTCCGTCGGCTTTCTGTTTTTGATACCCGTTGCCTGCGTAGAATTGCTCGCATTCGGTGGCAGCATCGTGTTACAAATATAGATGTCTGCAAGCGGGTGTTAGGACCAGGTGGCCACGGACTGAGAGAAATGCTGATGCTTGCTCGCTTGCGATGGTTGGGACATGTATTAAGAATGCCTACTCACCGTTTACCGTACCGCGCCTTATTCGCAGAGCCTGACAGAAGCTGGAAGAAAAGATCGGGTGGCCAGTCCATGACGTGGCGCGTTGGGATGAAGAAACCCACCGTAGCGCTAGGCTCAGTTGGGCGTATTCGTTTGCCTGGGTGGGGTCCAAAAGCTCCACCTAATAGTTGGCTGGAAACCTTACGCGATATGGCTACAAACCGAAGTCAGTGGCGCCAGTGTATTTTATTATGTGTGTCATAATTTTTTTTTCGGTATTATTTTACATAAAAAAACCAAAAAATCGCATGCAGTGAAACTACAAAAACAAGCTGCTTTTTGTGCATTTGCTTTTGCGTATTCCGCTTTCCTGCTTTCCCTTTTCCACGCGCTTGCTTATCTGCTTTTCCTGCTTCATATTGCTTGGCACTTTGTCTGGCTCCAGACTTGTGCTTCATGATGATGATGATGCAAATGCCTTGAGAGCGCATTTCATGCCAATCTTCCGCAATTCGGCAAAAGAGTTACCGCTATTTTTGCAGCCTGATCTTCCCTTCCATATTTCATCGGTTACATTTACTGCTACCCGAGTAAGAAAGCAGATATTGCTGCTTCGTGCAAATTCTTCTGCAGGAATCGATCAAATCACGCCAAAGGCGGTACAAGCAGTCGCTGATGCCATTTCTGAACCTCTTGCGTTGTATTTTCAGCGCTTATTAGACACGGTTGCAGTGCCAGACGGTTGGAAGGAAGGAATAATAACTCCAATATTCAAAGGAGGTAACTGCAGTGACGCAGGGAATTATCGGCCAGTTACATTAACTCCGGTGCTGTCCAAAATTATGGAGTCGATTATTGCAGAAGATATAATGAGCGCATTCGAATTCTCTGGTCTGATCACTAGTGAGCAGCATCTATTTCGCCGTGGTCATTCATGCACTTAAAATTTACTCATAGCTAGAGACAGTTGGACCAGATCAGTCAACCATGGATACGGAGTGGACGTTATCTACCTTGATTTTTCTAAGGCTTTTGACAGAGTTCACTACACGGTACTTATTCATAAGCTATGTACTCTTAAAATTGGCCCTCCACTCTTGACATGGATAGCTGCATTTCTGTCCTCCAGGACTCTTCGTGTGCGGGTGCGTGAGACGCTTTCCGAGACCTTCCCTACTGAATGTGGAGTACCCCAAGGATCAGTTCTTAAACCAAGACTTTTTCTTTTATTCGTCAAAGACATCGGCAAACAAGTGACATCCCCATTTCTAATGTTTGCTGATGACATCAAAATATGGCGCGAGCTTTCTTGCCCAAACGCTATTAGCGAGTTGCAGTCTGATTTAAATTCCCTTCACGCCTGGTCGGTAGCGAACCATTTTCCGTTCAATGCTGAAAAATGTCGTGTACTTTGCATCCGAAAAGAGGGTAACCCCATTTATACCCTGGGTAATGTTCAGCTCCTCGCTAGTCGACAGGAGAGAGACCTTGGTGTGTTAGTTCAGAGCGACATTGGATGTTCGGCTCAATGTATCAAGGCCTCACGTGTGGCGAATCGAAACGTTGGTCTACTGAAGCGAGCTCTCGGTCGGTTTGACATACGCTTCTTTCCAGCCCTCCTAAATTCGTACGTTCGCCCTCATTTGGAGTATGCGGTTTCCGTCTGGCATCCGTGGCTGAAGCGTGACGAACTTGTACTTGAGCGGCCTGAACGCCATGCCACGAGACTGGTAAAGGGGCTTGAGTGTTATACTTACGAAGATCGTCTCACTGCACTAAACCTTTTTTCATCCAAGTACCGTCGAATCCGTGGCGACTTGATACTGGCGTACAGGATACTCACTGAAGAATGCCATCCCTGTAAAGAACTGCTTGTGCTTGCTACTGGCAATCGTACGCGTGGGCATCATTTGAAAATGGCCCATCAACAAAGCAGGTTGGACTGTCGTAAACACTTTTTTGCCGTTCGTGTTGCACAAACCTGGAACAATCTACCACTTTTTGTTGTGTCTGCCCTTTCCCTTTCTATTTTTAAAGACCGTTTAGATATGCACTTGTTTCATTCTATACTCTATGATACTGCACTTTTTTCCGATTTTCAGCGCACAAACGTCTTTCAACTGGAAGTATCAACCAAAGTTTTGTGGTTCTAAAGGGTCGAAAGGCTCCAGCGCCTTGCGACAAGGATGGTTGAGTGTCAGGTGGGAAAAACCTATAAGGCAAGACTCAAGGACCTCTGTTTGTTCTCACTAAAGAGACGGTGGCTGCCAGGTGACCTAATAGAAGCCTTCAAGATTCTAAAGGGTCTTACGGGTGATAATATTACTGAAATCCTTAAAATTGCACCTAAAGCAGCTACAAGGGGTAATTCCATGAAACTTCTTAAGAGTAGGCCCAGGTTGCTGGCACGTGAGCACTTTTTCAGCAACCGTGTGGTCAACTTCTGTAACAAGCTCCCAGATTTTATAGTAAGCCTCCCAAATGTGTTGAGCTTTAAAAGGGAATTAGACGTTAAATGGTCTATCATATTTCTGCATATTGTCCAATAAAAAACTTTTAAAAATACAAAAAACGTATTTCTTACATTTTTATCATATCTGTCTAGACCTGGACAACCTGACAGTAAATTAGCCCACATGCAGTCTATGACTGTGTTTCACTTTACCTCAACTAGGCTAGTGATTTCATACACCACACATTGTTCACGCATATTATTGCATTGTTTCCTGAATAGCTGACCTCTCACCGTGCTGGTGAAGAGAAACCCTACCTTACTTTCCAGATATTCGGAAACAAGAACGTGTGAAAAGTACTAACTGTATACTCGATATCGAAGTGCCGGTTGCTCAACCGCATACCGTCGAAGGAAATCTGGGCGCGTGATTGGCTTTTAGCCACCTTCAGCCCTGTGCAACTTGAACTTGAACACTGATTATACTGACCAATTTATTCCCTTGAACCCCATTCTGACGTTTTTTTCTTTATCCTATTTTCTCGATCCACTGTAAACACATCCTGTGGTTATTTGAATCTATGTGCTTATTTTACCATAAATATACTATTGAACTATTGAAAGCATTGTGCGCAGTTGTCGATCAACTTTGCGAACCGTTCGCGGCGTATTTCCAAAAATTGATGGATAACTCTGAAGTCCCTACTGGTTGGAAGGAAGGTATCATCACTCCCATTTTCAAGGATGGAAGCCATAGTGATCCTGCCGATTACCGTCCAGTCACCCTTCTCCCAGTGTTATCCAAAGTGATGGAAGCCATTGTTGCCGATGAAATTATGGCTTTTGTGAATAGTTCCTATTTCATCGCTGCAGAACAACATGGATTTCGTAGAAGGCATTCTTGTACCATTAATTTGCTTTTAGCCAGAGACTACTGGACTAAAGCTGCTGATGAAGGTCAGGGTGTGGACGTCATTTACTTGAATTTCTCTAAGGCATTTGACCGAGTTGACCATGCGATATTGCTTAAAAAGTTGCAAGCACTAGGTATTCCACCCGTGTTGCTGTCCTGGGTTGCTGCATTCCTACGTTCGCGAAACCTTCGGGTGCGTGTTAGACAGACCCTTTCAGAGCCATTCCAAATTAAGTGTGGAGTACCTCAGGGGTCCGTACTTGACCCGCGTCTATTTTTGATATTTATCAACGACATTGGTGGGTATATCGAATCACCATTTCTCCTTTTCGCGGATGATATCAAGATTTGACGGGTCATCAACTCACCCAGCGATACAAGGAAACTTCAATTGGACCTGGATTAATTATACGCATGGTCTACGATCAATCGCTTACCATTCAACACCGACAAATGCCACGCATTTGTCTTCCTGGCAACCCTAGGTATAATCTGGTTGGCAAGATGCTCGCTGCCACGATGCAAGAAAAAGATCTTGGAGCGATTATACAAAATGACTTGGGCTGCTCTGCTCAGTGTAGTAGAGCTTCAACCGTGGCAAATAGAAACGTTGGGCTTTTAAAGCGTGCGTTCGTAACAATCGATCCACGTCTCGTTCCGTTTCTTCTTCAGGTGTACATCAGACCACACTTGGAGTATGCTGTCTTCGTCTGGAACCCATGGTTCAAACGTGACCAGCACGCTCTAGAACAGCCGCAGAGACGTTCTACAAAGCTTGTCAAGGGGCTTAGCTTCGTCAGCTACGAGGAACATCTTACAACTCTACAATTATTCTCTACAAACTATCGTCGTATCCGAGGCGATCTGATCCTTGCGTATCGGATATTGACGGAAGAAACTCACCCATGTAGGGGTGTTCTTTCCTGTTCTTTTTTCTTCATCATATCTGTCTAGGCCTGGGCAACCAGACAGTATCTTAGCCCACGTGCAGTCTGCGACTGTGCGGCACTTTGCCTGGATCAGGCTTGTGCTTTCTTATTATTATCCTATCATGTAGGGGTATGCTTAAAATGGCCCCATAATCAGCAAATCGTGGTCATCACTTGAAGTTAGCACATCTGCACAGTAGATTGGACTGCCGCAGATACTCCTTTGCCGTCCAGATTCCTCGTGCTTGGAACGCACTACACCTTTCGGTTATTTCTGCCCCATCCCTAATTATTTAAAAACGCCTTGACCTCCATTTTTATCAGACGATACACAATTCTTGATTATGCTTTTTTACGCTTATATTCTTTGTGATACTGCACCATATCTTTCCCGCTTTCCACAGCGTTTCCTGTCCCAGCAAATATGGATCACATTTCCCTTCGACCACTTTGCTGAATTGCTGAAACTTCTTCAGACCCAATGTGCTAACTATCCTGTGGTTATTTCTTTATGCTTGTAGCTTATTTTCCACAATACACTATTTACTATCGACCATTGACATGAGCGCATTGGTACATCATTTGTTGAAACGCGCGTAAACAGCGTACTTTCATAACTCAGCTTGAGTCTCTTTGTCTTCAGCAACTTAAGCTCATGTTCACCGGTGCTTGGTAAAGAGAAAATTTGGCCTAGGGCAGCGCTGCGCGAATGGCGATCGACTGATCGAGTTTGCGGCCTACAATCACCTATGCGTGTGTAACACTAAATTCCAGCACCCTAAAAAACACTTGGTCACATGGTACTCGAACGATGGTAGAACGGCGAACCAGATCGATTATGTTCTAATCCGCGCACGTTGGATGTCTTCGGTGCTTGACTGTAGGTCCTATCGCGGAGCCGAAACAGGGAACGCAGCAGGCACCGATCACACACTTGTTCGCGCAAAGCTCCGACTTCGCCTGCTAAACCGCCAAAGGAAAACTCCTAGGAAGCGCTTCAACTTGGAAGCCATAGGAAACCCGGCCCAACGTAAGAAGCTCATTGACGATATCGCTGAGCGGTTGGATGGGAGTGATGCATCAGTCGAACAACAGTGGTCCAGACTGAAGACCGCTACTCAGACTGCAGCACTAAACACCCTAGGCACGGCCTCTCGTCGCCGACGAGATTGGGTTTCTCAGAACACCATCGAGCTCTCTGCCCGGGCAAGAGACGCCCGAATGCATGGTGCATCTGATTATCGCCTCCTTAGGAGAGCTGCTACACGATCAGCCCGCAAGGATCGTCAGCTATATTGGGCGGAAACCGCATCCGAAATGGAAGCCGCAGCAAGTATAGGAAACTTTGGACGACTGTTTCGCCTGATTCGCAGAGCATCTGGAAGCTGTGGTTTTTGTACGAACCTTCGAGATTCGTCAGGACAGATGATATTTGACCTTCACCAAAAGATAGATAGGTGGGTTGAGCATTTCAGTCAGCTACTGAACCGCCCGTCATCTATCAATTCAGTATTCACTTCCCCGATATATAGCTGTGAATACCCGGTCAACTGCGAGGCACCATCAGAATACGAGATATCAAGTGTTTTACGACGAATGCAGAATGGTAAATCGCCAGGTGAGTACGGAATTTCCGTTGAACTTATTAAAGCCTGTGCCGACGTATTATTATCTCCGCTACATCGGCTGTTTTGTTCGATCTGGGAGACGGAAGTTTTCCCATCAGACTGGGGGATGTCTATCATTCTACCACTGCCGAAACGTGGAGATAAATCTGTGTGCTCCAATTACAGCGGAATAAGTCTAATCGACACCGCTGCTAAAGTGTTTGCAACGCTCCTGCTTAATCGGTTCTCCGCCGAAAGAAATCTGCGCACCAGAGTTAACCAAGGTGGATTTCGCCCTGGGATGGGTTGCGTAGATCAAATATTTACTTTGCGCATGATCCTCGAGCACCGTGCACGGTATCAACAGCAAACGATAGCTTGCTTTATTGACTTCCGCGCCGCCTTCGACTCCGTAGACCGTGGTTGTTTATGGGACATCATGCTATCGGATGGGGTTCCATTAAAGCTCGTCAACTTAATCAGAGCCTATTACAGCTCTACAAGGGCACGGGTTCGTGTCTACGGTGAAGAATCGCGTGAATTTAACTTGCACACAGGAGGCAGGCAGGGTTGCCCGCTATCGCCGGTTATGTTTAACGATGTCGTAGACTGGATAATGAACCAGGCGTAAACAGACTATCAAGGGGTGCAAATTTCAACGGATCTATGGATTTCCGACCTCAACTACGCTGACGATATAGTCGTTCTGGGCGACAAT
>JACCGJ010004589.1:0-20639 GCA_013407085.1 Atriophallophorus winterbourni
GTGATTCAACATTAATAACATCTCGCCGTTCCCTCTACAAGCATTTATTGCATTTCGATTAATACTGTTACTGTTAAGCACACTTGCTGTAAAGCAAGTGGACGGCAATTGGCCAGGCGTTTAGTTCTCTCACGGCGAATAAAAGACATATCATTACATTTGTGTAAACTAAACTGGTAATCATGACACGACTCGCCCGTTTCTGTCAGCTGTTATTTTAATCTGAATAGTCAGGCGACTTCGTACCAGGCTTTTCCCTTTAAGGCTTTATTAATTTTGGCTCGTTTGACTTAAGTTCGTGACTTTTCGATGACTGATAATATTCTATATGTGGTCCTCTTACTCTAACCGCGTTGATACAATGTTCCGCAACCCGGATTTCATTGAGTTAATAATTGTTGTTTGAACTTTACGGCGTCACCTGCTCTTGCAATGTGGTAAGGGTTTTTAAGCAGGTATTCTGAGATCCCTGGAAGTGACACACCTTTTTAGTCCACTTCAAGATTTTGCAGTATGAATGTATTCAGCTTTCTATTATCCGAGATTCTTAGGAATTTAGAAGGATGTCACTGTAGCACTGAAAATCCTACGTTGTATCGAAGCATTGGATGATCATAGTGTGCATCAAATACCGAGGCATTTAGTTCCGGTAAATCAAGCAACTTCGTTCAAATATGACTGGAAGAAGAAAAAGAAAAATGGATTATTCAAAAATGTTCGAAATTTCATCTTTTTATTTAAGGTTAAAAGAATACGAAGAAATGTACCACATAAAACAAGGAGATATTTTAGACCAAACGATTGAAATCGTATCGATGATCGCTCTTACGCAATATCCTCTGGCGAATATAGACCTGGATTATTCCCCGTTCATAAACACATTGCCCAGTAATTCATAAAACAATAGTCTCACATTCCTGTCGCAACTGTTCTCTTTTCGTTTCGGTCCTTACATTCCTTTGATTCCCAGTCAAGATTACTTCGATCCAATTTATTTCTTATCCACTTCTATACTTATAGTATGTGTATAAACATAGTGTGCATGCAATATAAACTTGAAATAAAAATATGCTTGAATAAAGGAACATGGCAGAATTAGCGCACGGTCGCCTGAATGCAATCAATGATCGTTTAGATTAACTATTCGACAAACTGGAATACGTTGAAAAAGCCAGAGTGAAATACTGAATGATGCATTTCCTCCTACACTATATTTTCCACTTGAGCTTAAATTATTTCAGAAGCGTTGCTGAAAGGGTACGCGTATCTTAATGTTAAGATGACCTTCTATGCTGATGAAGTTTGACTGATATAACTATAAAATCTCTATATCCTCGGCAAATGATCAGGCGTTGTTTCGGTGATCCATCCGCAACAATATACCATCTAAGTCAAACTCACATTTGAATTGGGAGTGTCAGTGGAATTTTGTATTTACTCGTTTTACGAAGTTTCAAAGCATTCCGCACTATTATTTTTTATGATTTAAAATGATCATTCCTTTATTTGGTGTAAATGTCCGAGTCTCGTTTTATGTCAGATTGTTTGTTTGACGCAAGAAGTGGAACGTCTTCGGAGTGGAGCCAGTTTGAAAGATAGATCGACGACAGATGAGACGGGTCAAAATTTGCTCATCACTGATCTACAAGTTCGACTACGTCAGGCGCTGGAAGAAAAGGATCACCTTCGAGAGGAATTATCTCTCGCATTATCCCAGGTTGAATCAAGCTACATTGAGACAAATCAACAGTTGCTTTCAGAGAAGGTTAGTCGTCTATCTGAATACGATAAATTTCCTAAATATCTGAGTTTATAACAGTTGCAAGGTGTGCATGTCTTTATTTTTGAGCAAGTTTAGCGATTATTCCCACGTTATCATGGAACGAATCAAACATTTTGGGATAAATCGAAACCCATAGAGTGATAGATATGACTTGCCGAATTCAAATATCGACCATTTCATACAATGTAAGAGAACGCTTTAAACGATGGCATGCACACAATTTATTTGATGAGATGTAACCCGCATGTTTGATGAAAGAATTAAGGGAAGCTAATATTCTAAAAAAACAAAATGAGCTTTCAAGATCGTTCACATGAAAATTAACGGAGTAGGATGACTCATTCACGTAATTGATGCTCGCAGAATGATACATTTTATGGGACTCAAAGGATCATTGTGTTTTTCCACCCGATTGCTGTTTTATTCTGATTTCTCGAATCAACTTTAGACAGTGAGACCGAGAACAATAATCCTTCAGATTGGGATGCAGCATGGATAATTCATGCAATTCTCTGATTAACCGTTACTAACCGTTACTAATGGTGCCACAAATTCATAGGGTTTATCCTACAGAAACAATTCCGAAGTAAACATGGTTTGAAGCATTAGCTTTTGATAATTGGCGAAAATTTTATTTCTGAGACAATGTTATGGAAACAAACACAAATTTTTGATTGAGATTTTTTTAACGATCCTCGCCGTGACGTTTCAGTAATCAAGGACCTGTAGTCTACCATACACACCAAAGTTTGATTTTTAGTCAACATCATGACCATATGATACACCGGTCTGTGTTTTATATAGATCCATGTAGGTTTCGGATTTTGAGCATGTGATCATGTTTACTAGACCTATTTACTCAAAAGCTTCCACTGTGTGCACACTCAGACGTAAAGTACACCGAAGTTTACCCGCTGAAGTATCAAGTACCAAATTGTCTAAATCTGGCCGTTAACGCACATTAGCAATCTCAACAGCCTCAACGTAGAGACGATACATTTAAAATTACACCGGACTTCGAAACAGTTTTACGTTTTCAAGGTTGCTATAAATATAATATATAAAGTGAACAAGGTTGATATATCAACAGTTTTACTATAAGTACTGCAAGGTTTGAATATCATTATGCAGGACCTCTGGTGAACACAGATGATTTCGTAAATTTTGACTTTCGAAAATTCTTTTTCAAGAAGTAAGCTTAATATATGTTTCAACCCATAGATTCCAATCGAATTTCGAATAATGATAGCAACTAATGCACATCAAACATTTTTAAATACTTCAAAACAAGATTATATTCCGGAGACCAATATAAAATTATCAATAAGAAGCGCCTAAGTGCAACGCAATCCTTGTGAAATTCCTTATCCCTCACTCACTAATGAAATTTAAAAGACATTTTTGCCATGCGAGTTTATTTTATGTGGAACAACCTACCAGATTATATTGTGACCTCCCAAATCAAAGCGTGACTAATAGAAATCTTGTTTTTGAACCTTAACACAACAATCTAAATAAAATATTTATCCAGACCCAAAGCTCTACATGGTTCACCCGCTGACCAAACAAAAACATTCTCCGCTTTTTGGATTTTCACTTGATTCTGGAACTGCTCAGTACCAAACCAAATCCCGTTTTTGCTTGTTACATTATTCGTAGTTCCCATAATATTCGGTGGTTTTCTGTACAGTTATATGCTTTTAGGATAGTAAGATTGAGTTGAATTGAATACTCTGGTTCTATAAAAAGCAATTGTTTCAAATTCAAACATTATCGAACATTCTGTTATTGCAATTTCGTGCCCAATAAAATGTTATTTCTCATTAACGCGAACAGTTGATGGTGACTTCATATTTTAAATTTACAGCAAAATCTGCAAGAGCAAATCACTAATCTCACTTTGGCCGTGCAAAATGCGAACAGTGAATCGGAACGATTTCAACGGGAATTTCGTCAAGCGTGTGCGCGGGTACAACAACTGAGTCGACAATTGCAAGAAACGCAAAACAACTCCGACGCCATTGCTAGGCAACGGGACAGTTTACGTGAACAACTCGAGCATGTAGGTCAATTGCGCTGATCAGAGCGTGTTTTTTTTTAAATCATGTGGATCTTGATACTACTTTCCCTATCTGATATGTGCAAACAGCACGAAAGCGGTCGTGAGGTGAAAGTGCATGGAAATACAGATTTTTCTTTGTTATTGCTCGTATTTTTCGTTTTAAGACGTCATCTTTTCTTCGCTATCAATAAAACATTCTATTATTGGGTATTAAATATTATATATATAGATTTATTTGGACCTAATAATTTCGAAACATGTCCGAAAAAGCACGATAAACGAGTGCATATATCTTTGTTCACTTAGAACACATTTACAATAAATCTGTAAATTTGGTCTGTTTCAAATCTTTTAAAAACAGCATTTTCATTCGACAAAAGTGTTACAAAGACCGAAATGGCAACTTGAGAGTGTCCAAAAAACAAATTGCACAATAAGTATTTTGTTAATGGCCTGAAAATCCACTAATTGCCAAAATATCGTGACTCTTAGATCTCTCGCAGATACACCATTCAACCAGTCTTTGGCTGTTTACCGTCATTACGTTGAGAGAATAAAATTACTATCGGTGAACCTTGAACAGTTATAAGGTAGTTAACAAAATGAAACTTGAAATTTGTTGTTATATTGGCCTATTACAGATTACGCTGTTCAAATATGAAATCACATTTCATTCCTGGTTTGGATCTCAATTCATTTGTAAATAAGCAGTGTTTTAGTAGAACTCACCACTACAATTGCAATCCAGTTTTTTGCTGTTTCCCGTCATCTGGTAGCGACCGTATATCCGTTTAAACTAGAAAGCTCAATTGACATTTGATTATATTTGCGCAGAGGTAAATGAATGCATCGAATCTTTATTTAGCCCATGGTGAGACATCACAATAATTTGAAGTGTAATTATCCATTTAAACATTTAAAGCATAACGTTTTTTCTGATTTTCGAAAAAATGTTGCGCGGTTTAAGTATTAACATTAAAATATGTAAAATTGTTCGGGTGATTTTAATAACTATGGTGCTGTGCAATTTAATAATTTTTCACTAGCCTCAGAGTATTGGTGACATCAAAATGCATCAATATCAATAAAAGTTTGATCAGATAATAATGACAAACAGAAAAAAGCCATTGCCAAATCCCTCGCGTAACCTTATTGATTTCAGTTACATTTTTGCCTCTATTACGTATAAGCTAGAAAAGAGATTTATTATCGCGTGAGCATTCCAAATAACATTTTCTACATTACGTATTTTTCTTAACATTTTTTAAAGTTCAAGCGCACAGGAAGCCGTGGGACCAGCTTCGGAGGCACATCAGTCTCTAATCTATTCGGACTTGCTGGCTCTGCGGTTGGTGCAACGAGGCCAGCTTCAGCTGGTCCCGGGAGCTACGAAACTCATGGTCTGTATTCAACACAAAGTGGCTCAACCAGCCATTTGTCCAGGGAACTTGATCGACTTCATCGTGAATATGAGAGTGTTCAGGGGCAGCTTCAAATGGCACAGGAGGCAGAACAAAACATTCGAAAAGAATCCGAGCAACTGCAGACCTCTTTGGCTGGTACGAAAGAGGAGCTTGAACAGGAGAAACGGAAACATCGTGAAACGCAAGCGCGAGCAGAATCGTTACAAAATGAGATTGTTAGTTTTGTTGTTTATAGAAATGTTTAAACATTCTTGAATTTTCATGGTAGATTTTAAAAACAAGTAGACAGCATTTTGTCAAATGCTTACTCTATTTCACACTAATTAGCCTGAGTCATTTATTATTTTTTTCATTTAGCTTTGGCACCGAAAATTTTTTCCAGGCCATTGTAAATCATACCTCGATATACATCCATCGCATTCATTTTTACGCGTAAAGTTAAGGCTCAAATACAAAATGTACAGTATGTATATATATGCACTAGCTCCAACAGAAGATTTATTCGCTCGTAACCACCAACTTCAAAAACTTAAGGTGACAAAAATAATTTTGTTTGAAACTTACAATTGGATATTCGTTTGGACGCATGTAATTTTTTTACGGTATTTATTACACCGAATGGTTTTATAAATCGGTATGGAGAATCTCAAGCGCCTCTAAATAACCTAAAAGTGTTAACTGTTATTTAAGCTACCACATAAGCAGTATACAGGACACATCTATGAATTTGTACAGCTCAGCATTGTCGGTCAAATGATAGGTGTATTGAAAATGCCTACTTTTTAGCAGTACATTTTTGGTGGTGAATTGTTTAATTATTTCACACTTTGAATTCATGAAGAGTGTCAAAATCGATGTGCAGCTGCTAAAAATCCAAAAATATTTTTATTGTCAATAATCAAACAATTTTACATGTTTTTATATACTAAATTCAGTAAAATTCTTTGGTATATTAAGATTCCCCACTATTTCCATTGTTTTGAACAAAAACAAACTTATATTCGTTATTTTAGTAAGATTATGGTAGCAATGCAATGTGCTGTGACTCACCCCGGTTCCCCATTTGATGTTTTAGTTTGCTGCTGATTAATAATAATTACTATCATTTAGTTTAATTTAATTGTTTCACATACATCGTAATTGCTCAATAATTTAATTCAAAATTTTACAGGAAAAATTGAAACATGACGAAGTGGAAAAAATACAAACCCAACAAAAGGAATTTAACGAAAATTTCAAATGGGCTCAACAGCAATTGAATGAGAAGGCTCAGCAGGTAACGAGAAGTGATTTAGTTCGATTAATTGTCGCACGCGATTGTAATGTGGAGTTCCGTCCCTAGTTAATCCTCACTGTCATTATTTCAATGTTTGTCTAACATCCAGGCTTTTATTCTGATTTACATGTAAAATAGTTGGATTTTTTCAAGTTTATCCTTGTTTTGCCCTACGTGTTTTTTGAAGGTAAATTTTGTTGCTTCTCAAATGTTTCTTCAGTTCACTATGCTCCAAGCTTTTGGTATTTATGTGGAACACAGTGAATGGTGTATTACATGCGCCAATGTGATGCCATCGATAATTTTCTAAGTTCTTTTTGCCATTATTATAGTCTCATGGCATTCCTTGTGCATTCGTATTTGCTAGGCACATAAAAATCCTTCAGGCACTGATTGTTAAATTATATATACGCATCAGTTTAATTTCGAGTGGTTTATATATTTCCTATCAGCACTCAATAATTGGCGACTCCGTGTGAGTCCATACTGATTATTTAACAACTGCGAATATCCGCCAAAAGCCAGCTGTTGTTATTATACTGTTCGAAGTAGATGTTTAAGCTAACGGCGGTATGTTGATTAATTTAGTTTTTATTCTTTTTGGTTGGCATCAATGACACGCACACACATGAGAACATATTGTGAAGGAATAATGGATTACGTTAGGCCAATCTAAGCCACACCGTATTTCCCGTCCTAACGTTCATTGTGTTGTTTACACAGGCTTATAGAACACTCGAAGCAACGTTAATGACGTCACTAGCCGATCGCGCCCCGTTTCATTCCTGAGGTCAACGTTTCTAACGTTATGCAAGTTCACCCAATACACAATAGAATGCCAATTCGTTAAGCGCGTAAAGCGCACATTTCACAGAAACATCAATCCGTCTATGTTTTATAGACAACTCACGTAACCACAACGAAGTACCTTGCCTCTCTATGCTGGCTGTGACTTTGATCTGATTAATTGAGTGACACGCAACGTTAAGCGAGTTCGATCGACGGAGTTCGTAGTGTTCGATGATCTTTTGTTTATTTTATTTTGATTCTCAAATGTTTGTCACACGAGCCGTTCCAATACAAGTATTCCTAAACCCGAATTCTTGTGTGGTATGTGATGGTTGTCGTCTTTTTTATTGGCGCTTCCTTCTTTTGTGTTGGTAAAATGGCATTCTGTATATAATTGTTCTGGTCATGATTACAGTAAGCATTAATACATTTAACGTCTCTTTAATGTTTTCAACGAGTTGTTCGCGTTCATCGACCAATCGATTACAAGACATTAACTGCATTCTGTTCGATCTTCAATCACCTACAGACAATAGCGTTGGGTCTTTTAAAAATTCAACGAAAAGCCAGGCATATGCGACGTGTTTCGATTTTGGATAGAGGCTAAATGTTAAAACCATCATTATTAAATTTCCTGAGGTGGAATTTTCAGAGGTTCTAGCTAACCAATTACTGATGCTCTCTAACCGACTATTTTATCTCACAACATAAATGTCGCAACACAAAATCCGCCGCATTCTAGGACGTATTATTGTTAATTTATTTTTTTGGCTTGCATTGTTAAAAACGCTAAATTTTCTCTTGAATTATTATGAACATAGGTCGAAAACTTGAATCATCAATTAGCCAATTCAAGGCACTATTGCAGTGAAATGGAACAGAGAATAAACGAACTAACTTCGGAGTTGAAACTGGCCGAATCCCGGGTAAGTTCCTTTTCTTTCTCTTTCTCGCAATCAACGATGTGTGCTTTGAATCTCAACTCCGTAGAGTGCGCTAAATTTATGATCAACCAGGTTTCTAGATAGACGATTACTGATAGAAACCGCGATTTGCGCAATAAGCGGAATCCTGCTACGCACTTAGAATTTTGGTTCTAGTCTTGCTGCTTGATGCTCTTAGTGATCGTTACACTACTACAAATCGGTTGAACTCTTGCACTTATTAAACATTATTTTCATCCGAAATTAGTCTGTATTGGACCTGGTTATTTTATCTGATAAAAACGCAGCGATACGATACAGAACGTGTCCAAGTCCTTCATATTCCTGAAGCAAGTTAAATGAATGTATTTTTCGAAGTCGCCTCTTCCGCAGGAGTGATTTTGCTTGTGGAAATATTAACAAACCGCCAACTTTGATCCACCATGCACGAATCTATGCTCGAATAATAATTATTAGAATATTCTGAGTGATGTTTGCTGTGGACGCATCAAAAATTACTTTCCTATTCTCATCTGACACTGTCGCCAATTTATCTCTTATTGTTTTAATCATGTCACTCGAATTTCAGTGACAGAGGAAACTAGGTAAACTTTGCTCTATACAATTAGACTTTGAGTCTATTATCTTCAGCCTGAGTCTAACTCACGTTTTTTAGAGTAACATATGTATCATGAATATGTTCAAAAAAGGTTCAATTGGTTGCCTAATGCTCCTTAGCACGCAGTTTGTACCGCAAAATTAATGAAAATAATGATACCCATTTCTAATAAAATATTTTCTTTCAACTAATCAAGTATCTGATAATTGGAGCAAATTGAATTTTCCGATGTGAATATCAAAATTATGCTATTAAGAAAAGCTGGTTTGTATCCATACACATCACACCATGTCGTATGTCACCACCCATTCGCTTTTATAGATGGCTGAACGTCAAACAGATTCGCAGCGTGTGGCCCAAATGGAACTGGAATATCAAAATATGAAAAGCAGTTTACAAGCAAGAGAAACCGAGGTTAGCGCTACGCTCTTTTTGAACATTGTTGGATTTGTCTATTGACGCGTTCTTACACTTTGGAATTGAAACTCCGTTTGGCTTTATCATCGTACCAACACAAATTTGGCATCCGACATGTTTACAAAAATTAAGATGAATGGGAAGAATACGATAATCATCGATTGTTTCAGCCCACCATTTATCAATATCTCTTTTATTAGCCTAGAGGATTCTCCACCAGTTTTTCGTCTGTGAACAAATTTGCATATAGGGTGGAATTCAGGAAACTCATCCATAAAACTCATCTTTTTAGAGAAATCGATCATTTTCGAGCGATTCGGTAACCCGAAACATTTAATGTTGCTGAACACAATTTAACTAATAATTTGTGGTTCTTAAAAAGTTCAAAATTCATCCGTCATTCCCTCAATTTCGCTTGGTGTATAAATATCCCTTTCGAGTATTTCGAATTAAAAAGATTTCTTTTCAGATAATGAATACCGACCAACAATCATTTTGTTGAAATAATTTCTAAATAATCCTAGCGATACACAGCACAGCTACGATGTCGGAGATTAGGGGCAGCGGTATAAGTTTAATATAAAATAATACATATACGATATATCATATACAATGAATAAAATATGCTCCAGGGTGCGAACTCAGCTATGATTTCTAGCCCCAATCGGGTTCAAACATTTTTACATTCGGTGAGTGTAATCTGTCACGGGTGGACTGAAAGCAGTGGACTGTAAACGATACAAAAACGGTGGTGTTAACATCGACCATCATCTTCATTCGCACTTTCTTTCAGCGTTCACTTTACCTGAAGTTCCAGTTTCCACCTAGTGAGACCAATTAACCAAAAATCCGTTTGTAAGAGCGTGTCATGTGAGCTTTTTGTTGTTATTTCATTCAGGTGTAGGACGCATGATACAGTTTAAATTTCTTTCAATCCATTGTTCCGTGGCTTTATTATTAAGCAAAAATATGTGCCTATTTGTTAAATAAGCGCTCTTAATAGAGACACTATAATTAATTCACGCTGACACAAAATAACTTGCTGTTAGGTACTTTCCAGCCGATGTACGAGAAGTATGCTTTAACTTCTCATCATTAAATACTGATTTTTAAAATCTTTCTCAACTGAACAGGTTCAGCATTTGAACACCAGAGTCGAGCAACTGTCGAATGAATGTAGTCAACAAACTAAAACAATGGAACAAATGGCAATCGAAATGAGTAACCTTCAGGGGCAGTATCGACAAGCTAAGCAGGAAGCACAGGAAGCACGTGCCCAGCAAGCGCGCAGGGATAGCGCACATTCGATCAAGGAATCAGATAAGGAAACGATTGCGATATTACAGGAAGAAATAAAAGAGGCTGCGATTGCAAGAGAACGCTTGGAAGAGGAGTTTGATCAAATGCACACCGAACTGCAACGCACGCGAGAACAGCTGAAAGAGAAAACGTTTGCACTAGAACAACTAGAAACTGGTGAGGTAAGCATTGTTTTTTCTTCATCAGACTGATTTTCAGTCAAAACAACAAAATGACGAAATTGCCAGACTTCAAAAGGAGCTTACATCTGCACGCGCACAAATAGAGGATTTGGGTGGATCTGCCGATAAAACGCTCAAGGGATCAGTGAGTTATAGATAAATATCTCAAATCTTTGTATAAAACTAAGTTGACTTCAATATGTGTCTGCTTTTACAAATCAAATGAAAGAAATGAACGTTTTTCATTGAAACTCACGTCCCTCGCATGTACATAACCGGTTTCTTGCTTTTGGATGTTATCAGGCATGTAAAGTAAAATTTTGCTCAGTGAAGTTTTATATGGTGAAAATGTTTTAAACAAGTTGTGCTTGAATGTTAGTGGTAATTAGATTGTCACAGTTAACATTTCCATTACCAATTCACACAGTCAATCGATCAGATTAATGGAAATAAGCTTTATTGGAGAGTAATTATCTGTCATACTCGACCAAACAGTGGGGAATGCTGCGGTAACTGAGATTTCAAATAACCTACACTTAACCAGAATATTCATTTGCATGCATTTCCATCGCACACACCGCTCGACCGGTTTCGTGCTGTTTGCACTCATCAGTTAGGGACAGTAAGATCTGTATCCCAATGCACTGGAAACAGTGGAGGAATAGTAAACAAGTAGCGCTTGATGAGGTTAAACCCATTAAACATGTGTTTGGACTCATGTGATTGAACAGGTTGGTCGAACAAGCCTTATCCAACTGTGGCATACAAGCGCTACTTGTCTACACTTAACCATTTATATTGGAGATAGTGTTAAGCGCCACCTAGGGAGGAGTAGTTAATGCCCTCGACTGATGAACGTTGGTCTTGCCGACAACATGGTATAACCGCCGATGTGTCGAGAACAACTGATCGTTGTGAGCTTGTTCCAACTGAATTGGTTTGTTCATTCCAATAAAACGCTATAGAGCAACAGATGCTCGTACTCTTGCGATGTACATTCTTGGTCTAAATTTAACGAAGGAAGCATACTGCTCAGAACAAGTTTTCAAGCATGATTAGTGAGTCCTGATACACTCTTAGGAGAAATGTGACTCAGACCTACTTGCTATAATTTTTTGAGCGCATGTAAATATTTATGTTATGCATTTCACACTCTCAATTTACTTTCTAACTTCAGCCATTAAAACGTGAAATTGATACACTGAAACGTGAAATTATGAAGCGTGATGAAGCAGTTTCCCGTTTGGAAAAAGACTGTGTAGGTTTCCCCTATTTTATAGCACCTTGCATTTTTAATGGCTTGATAACATATTGCGTTTTCTAGCCCTCGACTGATTTCATTCACAATAGTTAGTACGGGCAAATTAAATGGAATAAAAACGAGTAAATATGCTAACGGTTGATCAATATTACCGAGGGCTGAAAACGTTTAGTCTCACGGTTTCATTTTAGACTGATTAATTGGTTGTGATTGGGGCTTTGCAAAACTTAAGATTAATTGTTTTCAAACATTCATGTATCAGTTAAGAAATAGATTGAGGATTTAACATTGTGATTGAATGAGCATTCAATCTTAAACGCTTTGTTCAAATGTCGTGGTTTGAAAACTGTTTAATCACAGTGCGATTCGTCAACTTTGTCATGGTATAACGACTGTAGTTTATCGAAGGATAAATATTTCATTGATAGATATTTCATGCTTCAAGAAAAAGTTACGACTAAGGCGGTCATCCTGGAAAAGATGACATGAAGGTGAACAGTAGTAAATTGGGTTAAACATAGTTGAAGATCTCCTCGGAACTTCTTTATTGCTCCGCGACTATTCAGACATTTGTTTATTATAAATTGTTTTACAAACGAGAAAGGCTTAATATTGTCAACTTTGATTGCATTTTAAACGTATCATACCGCTTTCAGCTAGTGAGGATAAATACCATAAAATCACGCATGAGTGCAGAAGGATGAGCAAACCGAGACTGAATTTAACACAGCGTAAACGATATTTCAATCATTCAATCATATTCAAACATGTATTTCATAGCAAGAAAAGCATCTTCGGCGAATGGATTCGATGCAAGCGCAACTACGTCGATATGAAGAGGAAACCGCCAACTTGAACAAAGTTCTTGACGAGCAGCGTCTGGGTATCGAGGAGCGCGATAATATGATTAACCAACTTCGAGCAAATCAGGTAATGTTTAATGCACTCCAGTAGGTCACATTTGACGCACAGGTTCGATGAATAATAAACCTTTCAATTTGGTTTCACGTTGCAGACTCAGGCCTCAAGCGTGGAACTGGAAAGGTTGCGGAATGAGCATGCGCGATGCAAGCAACAATTCGATCAACAAGCAAGACAAATTGCTACATTGGGGAAACAGTTAGAAGACCAGTCGGATGAGATATTAACCATTAAGTGAGCGAACATTTTATTGTTAGTGATCCGATATCTGACACATCCACCAATGTATATTTAATTGCAAAGGTTGCTGTTATATTTCATTTGGAGTGATTTCTCGATCAAAACAAAGTTCAAATTAAAGGTTGAAGAAATGGTGAACTTGGCTCGGGAATAAGGGTTGAATTTGGTTATTTGTTTAAATTTTTCGACTGCTTTTGTGCGACGTACAAAGCAATATTATCCAGATGCAAATTATAGGTTGGATTTCAATGTTTATCACTTTAGCGAACTTAAACTTGCTATCTTTACGTGAAGAGCGCTAAGAGCTCGGAAGGAGTAGTGTAGTGAAAGTGTGAGATTTGTGAGAACCGCAAATCTAGGCTTTGTCCGAGTTCAGGTGTGTATTTGTTTGCCACGAAAGTTAACGAACTCACATGCTAATAGCGAAATTTGACTGCAGGCTACCTTTTATATAAAAGTAGTAAATCAACGGATATTAATGCAAGTACCATTATTAAAATTAGGAAGTCGACCATTGGGCAGACCGCACTTGCGGTACAAAGATGTTTGCAAAAGATATATGAAAGCTCTTGGCATTGACTCCGCGAGCTGGGAAGACCTTGCTCTTGACCGCTCACTTTAGATGCATTGTGCAAAGCGTCATCTGCAAGCTGGGGAGGATCAGATGTAGCTCTTGGCTGCTGAACGCAAATCACGCCGCCAGCGTGCAACTGATGCAATACAACCGAGATCTGACTTTCGTTGCCAGCGCTGCGGGAGAGATTGTTCCTCCCGAATCAGACTGTTTATTCATTCCAAAAGCTGCAGAACATGAACATTCACGCGATTGTGATGTACATCCATGGTCGACATCGACCGAAGAAGGTCAACAACAACCATTATTAAAGCATTTCAACCCGCTTGTTATTAATCACCTCCGGCACTTACAAATTGTCGTGAAATCATTGACCTGCTCATCGCAGATAATTTCCTGACCCACTTCTTAAAATTTATCTTCTTTGATACATGATATTGGTTCCATAAAGAAAAGGTAATTGATTTCAGCATTCAGACATCTACCAATTCCTCTGTTTCATTAGAAATACGATGATTCCATCACGCTTCCACATGTTACTGAATCGCCACATTGTGTCAAATGGAGACTCTAATATTAATTTGAATGCTGATGTGTTGTTTCTCAATCAACGACCGTGACATAGGTTCTTCCATGTTCGACAGTATTCACAGTCTTCGCGTCTGTTGGATTACTCACCCCAAATTCACAGCCTAGGTTCTGAAGAGATAGAGTATCATGATTGCTTTTTTAGAACGATTTTCAAGAATTCCAAGTATTTATTCCAAATTATTCGAAATTCTAGAATCAAAATTAGAAAATATCAACCAGATAAATGGTTTTCTCAATTGATCAATAACCATATCCTTTTGACAGAAATATTTTGAGACGAAAGGGATGAAGGAACGCTGATTTAGCGATATTTGAGATGGCAATATAATTTATTACGATCGAGTTGTAGATATTGTTATATCGTTCTGATGGATCTGGAGATATTTGTCCATAAGTTCTACCGTGGCCTGGCATATATTGCGTAAAATAATAATATTCTTGGAACATGGTTTTCTGTTACACGCAACCCATAGATAAACTTCAAATTTGAAGCGACTGTTTGTTCAGATTCTCATAGCGAACTCATTTTAGTCACGTGTTTGAAACATGAGTATATGTACGTGACAAAATGGGAAGTTTGAATAAAATTTTCGTATTCCCCTTATAAGATAAATGCAAACCGTACACAATGATTCGTAGAGATTTCTGTTGGTATACCGTGTGAAAATTAAATCCCCGTATTAACATCAGAATTTTCCACTAAACATTATTTATGTTCTAACTAATTTTGCGTTCATTCGGATATTTGTTGAGGGTTAATCATGCATAATAATTATTAATGAAGAATCATGCCTTAGATTGTTTTGGTCGTTTTAAATCAAAAGTTTAAGCACATCAGTTCTAACTCTACACATTTTGGAACTCCCCATGCTTATCGATTATACAAATGCTTGCTTACCTAAATATCCATGCATTGTTATCAATGTAAACTTATTCAAAAACAAACACCTTTTTATTAAAGATAACTAAAACAGTTGTTGGCAATACGATGAAAAGATGAACTGGGGTTTTCATAATCAAACATTTGAAAATATAGCTAAATCTAGGAAACACATTTTAAAAGCTTGAATACACTCAAGATTTGTATAACGTTGGATAGCAAACTTGATGGTCAGAGTGCACTAATGTGCTAAATGAGGTTTAGCCGACCCACAGCAATGTCGTATCGTTCTATCGCGCATAGGTTCGAAAAAACAGATATATAATGGTGCTCACGTCTCCCACACTTACACCATTACAACCGATTTCTGGCTGTTTGCCGTCATCAGGTGGAGACAGTAAGAACAGGTTCTGTGAGCCTTGAGACAGCGGTAACATGGTAAACAAAGTTATACTTGAATGCCACTGTTGCTTGGTTTCGTATAACGAGCCACGTTGTTCAAACACAGAATCACATAGTGATTCTTGGTCAAGATCTCAAGGAGCTGATGGGTGACCAAAGTAATGTTGCACACAACCCCTGCACTTACACACCACTAACGGTTCCTTGCTGTTTGCATTCATCAGGCGGAGACAGTAAGTTCAGGTTCAGTGAGCCTTGAGACAGCGGTAACATGGTAAACAAAGTTATACTTGAATGCCACTGTTGCTTGGTTTCGTATAACGAGCCACGTTGTTCAAACACAGAATCACATAGTGATTCTTGGTCAAGATCTCAAGGAGCTGATGGGTGACCAAAGTAATGTTGCACACAACCCCTGCACTTACACACCACTAACGGTTCCTTGCTGTTTGCATTCATCAGGCGGAGACAGTAAGTTCAGGTTCAGTGAGCCTTGAGGAAGTGTTATATAGTAAACAAATTTGTACTTGTATGCCACTGTTATAAACACGGATGTATTGATTAGCTAACGAAATAGTGGTCATTGTTTCTTGTTCAAACGACGTCTAAAATTCTGAAGCTGATTGTTTTTTCTCAGGTGTAATGATTAAATGGAAGTTAAATTATTAGACGGTAAGTGCCACCCGACTCGACGTGGATCTGTAGTTTTACACCTTGGAATGATTCTGCTGAGTGATGATTTCGAAAATACATCTTTTGTGTATGTTGCCACTGCGACATCTCTGGAATTGCAACTTACGAATATGCTTAAATGTTAACGATCTCTAGAAATGCCATGCATTCATTCTCTCTTTAACACTGTCTATAAATTGTTGATTACCACTGGTGTTTACTTCGTAAAATTTAATATTCGCCTTCGGTGAGCGATATATTTCACTGTGCATGCAAGCTCAAATTTCATCACGTGAATAACGAAGGGTTGTGTTTGCGTCAAATTTGTCAAACGCCGCTTTTGAATGCTTGGGGTTCTGTGTTCCCTACGCTGGTAGGGCGTTTCATCATCCAGATAGACGATATCGTCAGCGCAACTTCTGGCGAAGTGATCGTAACCTGTATGTCTCTGATATTTTTAAGTTAGTCGTTTATTTTTATGCCCCACGTCATTGTTCACACTCGTGGTCACGTTGCACAATATTCGGTTCCTAGTCGGAACATGCCTGTATTACAAATATACGTGCTGATTTAATGAGTGCGCTGTGGAGTTCAACATTTCGAGAAATGCTCTCGTGTGGAGGTTGCGTCCTCTGACGGGATCCCGCTTCCGCGACGTTTACGATCACTTCGCAAGAAATTATGCTCACAATGAAGAACCATCATATCGTTACAACACAAGCTCAGCTAATACCAACATTCAAAATACATTCCCTCAGCTACAATATAAAATTGAGTTCCAAATGATGATTCGTTTGCATTTAACCACTGTTGGTTGTGATTTAATTATTGTTGACTTTGTTTCAATTGTTCAACAAGCTGTTTGTTTGATGATACGATTTAGTTTTTGCCTGTTTTTATAAGTGCTATTTATGAATAAATGCTGTATTTTAGCCCTTCTAATAATAAAATCAGTAGTAACAATACAGGGTCGTTAGTCATGGCTATTTATTATTGTTAATAACCTTAATCTCGTATTTACCGGTAGGTTGGAATCGTTGACTGCCTCGTTGTGTGAAAAAGAAGCCAACATAGCTCTGATGGAAATGACAGCTCCGAAGAACGCGTCAACTGACAAAGCACTGGATAAACTGCGAACAGAAAGGGACCATCTGCAAATTCAACAACGGCAGTTGGTGTGTGAAAATAAGATAGCGCATCATTTATAGACTGTTGATCAATATTCCATATTTCTTATAAAATTGAAAACTCAAGAGTTATCGCATGAACATCAACCATAAATCACATGTATACGTAGGATATATATATATAGAGAGAGAGAGATGGATAGATAGATAGATAGATAGATAGATATATGGATAGATAGATAGATAGATAGATAGATAGATGGATAGATAGATAGATTGATTGATTGATTGATAGATAGATAGATAGATAGATAGATAGATAGATAGATAGATAGATAGATAGATAGATAGATAGATAGATAGTTTGATTGATTGATTGATTGATTTGTCGGTTAATTGAATGATTGAATATTAATCTCGATATCATCTAGATATCGAGATGTATTTTAACGTGAACCTGACACAATAACTTATTCTCATTTTTCGCATTATCATTGGGAAGGCCAACACGAAAGCTTTGCTTGAAGAAGAAAAGAAATCACGGCGTTAATGGAACATTATTTGTGTTTAGTTTGCTCATGGTAACCGGCGTATTCTCACATTCCTTAGTTATTTTCCGGTAATTTAACTTCTTTGTGTTATTAACATTCACATGCTCACAGTGTGAGTGAAGTTTTCCAGTTGCATTTTTCGTTTTGTTTGATTTTTCTTTCAATTCTTCAGTACAATCTTTCACACGTATTCTCGTCTGAGTTAAAAATTGATTTTTCAAATATGTCAGTCTATTATTCTTTATGTTTTGCCTTAATTATCGTGTTTATTTTAGACAAATCTTGCTATTGAAATGTGTTTTCTTATTTATTTATTAATTTTCTATATTTATCGATGAATGTTTCGAATAACATTTAAACAATTTAAAAATAAACACTTTTTCTACGGCGTCATTTAAAAATTGTTGAACATAAGATAAGTTTGATCTCACACCGGGTTTACAAAAATATCCTTGTCTATCACGACAATGACATGGCGAATAGGACCTTCGACAAACGATTAGACGTTTCCACGAATTCACGCGAATTCCTCTTCCGAGAAATGAACTCCACCCTAACTCCCATCACACCTATACGCAAAATGTGCACCATTATTATTCTGAAAAATAGTTGTAACAACCTAACAAACAGTACATTGTTGAAATTATATCACCGGTAGAGCATCGGGCTAAAGATACTGGATGTATGCACCAAGGCACAGCGACCTGATAAGTCATTCAGCTTGTGGAAGTGATTGTGTGCTAATCATTAGCTTTCGGATGGTATGCAGAACACCAAAATCAGGAAGCACCGAAATAATTGACGATGACAAGCGCGAACCCGTAGTAATTCGGGATTCGGTGAGATTGCATTAGAACTGTTCAAGCGACAACATCTTCGTGATCATGCAGATACTAACAACGTCAGCCACTATTGCACAATATACAATTAATCAGGGTCAGTCAAACGAGCTTTGCGTGATGAGGGCTTGATTCATATCTACTATGGTATAAAAAGCTTGTAGTTGTGCAACATCTGACGGTAGGTAGTTCTGTAAGAAACAAACACGCACCGAATAGTAGAACCGACTGTAGTGCCTGTGAGAATGTGGAATATCATATGCCAGTGGATGAGTACGTGTGGCATGGTTTGACCAAAAGCGAAACACATGCCTCAGAGGATGCATCTTTGAGTTCCTTATTTTATAAATTAGGATTAGATCAAATCAAACCAGTCTGTGAGGCAGTTTATCCAAATTAAGATGAACCAGTTGATCCTTATATGTTAAGTTGCGGAGATAGCCAACCATTTTAGTTGCTTTGTGATAAATCCTCTGGAGCAGCTTGATGTATTTTTGTAGCCATGGTGCCCAAGCTTGCACTGAGTAATCCATCACTGGGTTAATATACGTATTTATGATCATGAGGAATGTTTCACTTGAAGAACGTCCAAGAATACGCCGAAGCATACATAGCTGCGGTTAGCTCGGTTGTACACTGCTTCGCATTGCATGCTATTCTTAAGACTTCCACTAATCCATACGCCGAGGTCCTTTTCTTTTGTTGTCCATTCCAGTTGTTGCGATCCAAGGTTGTAGGAGAATGGGAAACCTTTACCTATTTGCAACATTTGGCACTTTCTGAATTTGAATGGAAACTTGTTTCGCTCTGATCACCTGTTCAGTATATCCAAATCACTTTTTAAACGCAAACAATCCACGCTTGAAGTGATTCGCATTCAAAGTTTAGCATCATTCGCAAAGAAACCATTTTGGCTGTATCAAGATCATTGAGATCATTAGAAGAAGTTTATCAGAGCGACAATTTGCTGGGTCAGAACGAGTTCCACCTTTGTAGTTAAGTGTTATGATTTCTATCTTTCAGTCAGTCGGTATACCACCCTCCCGCAAAGAGTGAATGAATAAATCGCAAAGTTTTTCGCACAATTGACTGCCGCAAAACTTTAGTATTGCAGGTGTGATTCAGTCATCTCTCGGGGACTTGTTGATATTCAACCTGTGTAGGTGGTTCATAGATTTATTCATAGATTATATGCAGTTAAAAAGCTATGCTTTACAAGACCCACAAAAATGTACATCGGGTCGGATGGTAAAAATATCAAAATATTGTTAGATTATTGTCAAACACAAAAAACATACTTTTCCATGTGGATATCTAGTGATTTTTGAAAACTTCAACAGTTCCAGATTTTACCACATGAGTAGGTAAACTGTTCCACAGTTGCACATTGCGAACGGAAAATGCATATTTGCGGCAGTTCAACCTGCTATTGCTGTTGGGAATTTGTAATTGGTGGACCTCGCGTGATGGGTGTTATGGGAAAAGATGAAACCAAATGACCCGCAAGATGATTTGTTTGATTAAGCACTGTCCAAATGAATATAAGTGCTTCTCGTTTCCGTCTGTATTCAGCCGAATGCAAATTCAATAATTTAAGTCGCGTTTCGTATGGATAATTTGATAGTCCCAGGACGAGTTTTGTCGCTCTGCGCTGTGGAGTTTCTAATAGCAGAATATCTTTTTCAACCAAGGATCCCATGCCGGTATAGCATATTCAACATGAGGACGGATGTACGTTGAAATCAATTTGCAGGCAATATTGTGGTCAAACGAACCTAGGACTATCTGAAGGAGAACAAGTTGTTTC